>RQTK01000273.1:95470-127970 GCA_003991915.1 Elysia chlorotica | reverse complement strand
TAGTAACATTAAACAAGTGCGTGCGTGTGTGTGTGTGTGTGTGTTTATCTTCAGCACTTTTTCTAATTGTCTATGTCTATTTCCCGATATTGTATTGTAAAATTCCTACATGCCAGCCTGACTGCTCTGAAGTTGAGTATGACTTGCTCCCTTTCCAAGTTTCTCTATCTCCCTTTAAGTTTATTAAGCAATATACGCCCTCCCCGTTCCCCAATTTTTCCAAGGAAAACATAAACAAAGAAAATAAATAAAAACAACGACTTAAAAAAACAGAAACCATTAAACAAAGCAAAAAGAGTAACGTATAAAATGTCCACCTTTATTTTTTTTTCTTCTCGTTGAACAACTAAACAAAACATTTTTTTACACAAAGTTTCACAATGTTGGTGGATAAAATACATATAACAAAACATACAAAACAGTATTTTATTGTCATAGAAGGGATAATATCCAAAAGCAATGTATGTACAAAAAAGCACCGAGAGCAAAAAACAAGACAAAGCTTTATATCAAATTAAAACAATAACAACTGTACATTTAGAACTCCCAAAAATATAAAATGAATTCAGAAAGTTTCAGTAAAAGACAACGGTTTTACTCAATGGCAGATCTTAATGTGTCCTGGATTTTTTTACTTTATATACCCCAACTTCATACAAAAGGACCATGGCATGTTCAAATTTACATAGTAAAAATTCCTAGCAATAGCAACGTGTTTATAGTTATGTTAGGTCACATGAATAAAAAATTAATAATTGATTTCGAATGAAACTATTATTTCTAAAAGTCTTTTTACTTTAAATAGTGATAGTTTGATGTTACTTTTTACACCTTTTAGAATTACCGCCAGTTTGATATAGTGCTATTTGAAATGTTATTTATTAATAATTCAAAAGTTAATAAATTACTAACGTAATGGACAGATTCAGTATAACACAAACAATTAACTATGTCACGTAAGCATATCAATCATAGTTGCTAATACTGATGTAAAGGCGTTACATGTATTACAAGTGCACATAAGTATATTTCATACAAGAGGCTTAGGTTGTTTTAATTATTTTCTAACATAGTCTTTAAATATTAGGCGGTATCATGACTCCAATTCAAAAAATTCTTACCGTGAGCATCGTATCCGAGTTCTTTTCAGTATTTTATTACACCTTTTAGAGAAAGATCTAAATTTACGTTGTGGGTCTAAAAATAGCTAGAACTGGCAGACGTTTGGCACTTTAGTCTTCCCCGCAAGATGGCGGAGCGTCTAAGTTATCATGAGGATTGAACAAATTAGTAACTGTTTTCATTGTATCAAGGTTGGAGGCTGGATAAGCCTATAAGTTGTTGACATAACATTCAAAACGTCAAATGCATGTCTCGCTATCAAACAGTTCCTGCGATCTCTTCTTGCTTGATCTGGAAGATATCGGTAACATTCGGGAACGCTTGTTGGTCGAACTGTATAATAGAGTTCACGGTTACTCAAAATTGCCGTGTTTTCCATGAAGCAAGCCGCGTCTCTAAGTTGGGTCAAAAAATTGTGAAGTCTATCAGAATAATCCATGGCGTCCAATTTTGCCTCATACACATACATGATAAGTAAAGTCAGACGATGGAAATCGTTGCTGAGGTTATCTTGCCATGTCTGGAGAAGAACAGAGCCAATGAAAAGAAATAATGAATGGCTGAAGGGTTAAAAAAATTGACAATAAATAATAATAGTAGTAATAATAATAATAATATTAATAATAATAATAATAATAATAATAATAATAATAATAATAATAATAATAATAATAAGAAGAAGAAGAAGAAGAAGAAGAAGAAGAAGAAGAAGAAGAAGAAGAAGAAGAAGAAGAAGAAGAAGAAGAAGAAGAAGAAGAAGAATACTATACTACTACTACTACTACTACTACTACTACTACTACTACTACTACTACTACTACTACTACTACTACTACTACTACTACTACTACTACTACTACTACTACTACTACTACTACTACTACTACTACTACTAATAATAATAATAATTATAATAGTAACAATCCTACAGATGACGAGGTTGCACACAGTATTGGTAGATAAAGCGATAATAAAGAGTCAGAATGTACAGTGAGATAGCATTTTATATTATTCACTGAAGATAAAAAAGAAAATAATTAATTCCAGACATACCTCAACGACAGGAGTGGAGGGATAGTCAGGCATCCCAAGCAGGGTATTGTTTAAACACTCTTGTCGCAGGTAACTGTTTTGTAGATGATTGCGTGACTGAGAAGTAAAATTACACAAAGTTGATTTTGCTGACATCGCGAAGTGTTGTGGTAATTTTTCTAGAAAAAGGTTAAAATTGGCTTGCTAAATTATTGAACAACTAATTCTACAGCTAAAATTAATTCTTGTGATTTGTGTGGTTTAGAGGAGGTGGGGCATAGTTTGAAGGAAAACAGTGATTGAGATTGAAAAAATAATGAGGGAAACCCCAAACAAAGTTTTGAAACATGATAATCTATAGGATTTAAGATATTCTTAGAAACCTTTTTGCTGCCAGGAGCACACTAAATCTATTGGTTTTTTTTGTCCTTTTAGAAATACACAAATCAGCACTGCAGGCACCACGCGCATAAAAACCAAACTAACCACATATAATTGATTTTCTCTCCTTCAACAAGATACAATTTGGCACCAATGACTTTATAAAATCCCCGCAGTCTAAGCAATATCTAGACAACATGTGTTCCTAGAGATGGTGCAATATATAAAACGCAAAGTATTTCAACTAAACTATTGATAATCTAACACACCGCCAATAATTAACAAACAAACAAGCAAGCAAACAAAACCAAAAAACAAAAAAGGGAATTTAACGCAATTTCTTCCTACAAAAGGTACGAGAATAATTTTTTTTTAGTTTTAAAGGCAAAATTTGACTAATTAACAATGTAAAATCAGAAACATCCAGCACTGTCCTTGTGATGTTTAAGGGAAATATCGAGCATACGGAGTGAAGTAACAATGAATAATTATTTTGTAGTTGTTTTGAGAAAGTATTGATGTACCAAGTAAACTTATATTAAGTATAAACAGTCTAGAATTTCTATCAGTGTATTCAATGATGTTTAAAAATGAGATTACTGGGTAAACTTACAATGAATTAAGTTAGCTACCCAGTCGTTTTTCAAGATGTTTAAAGGGGATAATGGAAAAAATAGAATGGAACTTTCAAGGAACAATAATTATATCGAGCTCAGTATTTTAATATGTTAAAAGAAGATTCCAGGTGAACTTGCAATGAAGAATGTGAGATATCTAGCCCTGTATTTTGCTATATTTAAAGAGATAAAAATGAGAGTAGGTATATAATTAAAAAAAGAGTGTGTGAATTAGTTGAAGTCAAGAGTTCTGTTAACAACAAGAGCTTCGAAGGCCTCCGCAGTTGTTTTTTTTATAGATAAAAATTATCATTTATTCCATTCTGAAAACTATCTAAATGGTTAATTTAATTTAAAGCAGACTTTATGTCTCCCAACAAAGTAACCTCGTTGTGAAATGTCATACCCATAGCCCAATGAACTTACAATGAACAATCTCAGGTATCTAGCTGTGTGTTTTGCTATGTTAATCGACTCGTGCAGCATCCATCGCTGCTGCATCAAACTGTTCATGTCCGAAGAGATCGATTCGGAGCTTACTCTGTGGCCTGGCATGCACGGGTGTATCCATGGATGGTGGTGGTTGGCGCAGCTTCCTTTCAGGATACACAGTACTGCAACAATAGCTAGAATAACAACAGAATAGGTTACAATTTTAGATAAATTTTAAAAACGATTTTCTCTGTATCAAAGTTTCAAAGGAAAAAAGCAGAAGTAAAAGAAAGTAAGAAAGAAAAAACACACTGTATGAATAATCAACTTGTTTACAAAAGGGATAAATGAATTTTGTAATTGAAAAAAAAAGAGAAAACAGTGCCAATTGACATGTCGCGTTTTATTTATGAAAATAAATTTATAAGTACATGTATGTGCTTATCTCCGAAAGACTGAAAATTTTTAGAATAATTCTATGTTTATTTCTTACTGAAAATTGTGGTCCATCTTATTTCAAATCGCTTGTATGATATACGCGCCATGGTTTTTACAGACTTGTACTTGTCCGAAATGTAAAGAAAATAATGCACGACCTATAGCTTCCAAGTTAACCCTATAATTGACATTTGGTCGATGGAAACACTTTTATAGCCTCGGATAGGTCGCGCAGATCCTGCTTAGTGGGTCTATGTTCTATTCTTGCTGCATTACAATTAGGACATTCGAAAAGAAAACGATGCTGAGGAGTCTCCGATATTTCCGTCCTCGGGGAAACCTCGCCTGGTGGGGGGACACGGTAGAGCGATTTTTCCCTCCGTCATCAGGACCAGCCATTTATAACTGATGAAGCGTGCGTATATACACAGTGTTAGACATGTAACATCTCCAAGGTTTCCCCAAGAATTTTTAACGGTATAGATAGATACGCATGAAGCATTTGATTCAGTATGATGACAATATTTTTAATTGAGATTCTTGAATCGCAAGTACATGCAGTTTCTGTTCTCATGATAATTTTTAGGAGGTATCTGTATTCTTATTTTAGGCTTTATCACTCCAACTGGCGCTTTTCCGTGCATCAATAGTTCTTGAATTGTTCATAAGGTGCGAATCACAAGATGAAATTTACCATGTTTTCCCATTTTATGAAATACAGAGTGCTTTGATGCTTTATACATGTACAATTTGATTATGGAAAACTCAAAAAGTGTACGGCTTTCACGTTATATAAATCAATGAGTAGGTTATATTGATTGTTTTACTGCTAACTTCTCTTTTATTTTTATTTGTTTATTTCTCCCGATGCAAAAGAAACCATGGGGTGATTATGTATATTAAAGCTGTCTATGCTTGAATGGGACTGATTCATTATTTTCCCCAGAAAATGAAACCCTTTTAGTTGGGAATGCCAGAGCAAAGAAAATGAAAGAATGTAATCGTAAAGACAAACACTTCGTGACATCCGCAAGAGGCTTCTATAGCAGTAATATTTAAAAAATATCAGACACATTTTGAACAAATATTCAAAACGATCCCGAAACGTTTTGAAAAACTATAGTAAGGAAAACCCATTTTTCAAAAATTAAAACCCTCACCGTGCAAGAAGACAAAAGAAAACATAATTATTACTGGTGTTATGACGACCAAAGCATTTGATTTTCTTTGATAATATCCTTGTATTTCAATTACTTGATAAAACATTGTAACGAAAACACAACATCAAAATACATTTTTATAGTAATGTATATAAGATCCATTGTAAGTAAACAACATGTTGCAGCAATCATTTCTATTTTGGGAATCAGAAGAGGGTTGACTTTTGTAATCTTTTGCATCCTCTACGTTTCTCGAAGATATTCGAACCGAAAAACTCATGTTCTTAAGATCTCTGTGTTTCCAGACGTTAGTAAAAGGGCCCGTCCACAATTTAGCCTAGCTGATGACAACAAATCATGCATCCGGCTATTCAGTCCGCACCACTAAGCGACTGAGCTACCCTTCGCTCATTTTTTTTTCTTTTTTGGTCGGGGTGAGGAGTATGTGGATTAAACATGTTTTTCATGACCAAATTGTTGGTTAGAATTTGGGAAGGTGTAAGTATGCAAAGAAAGGTGTTCAACCAGCACCACGTAAATCGACACGAAACCAGTGGGTTTTTTTACATGTTGGAGACTCATTTTAAATTTTACAGGTGTAACTAAAAAAGAAATGAAAAAGCAGAGAATTTTGTACAGACTTCATTTTTTCATATAAAAAATACAACATACTTTCAGTTTTTCCTGGGTGAAACAAGTGTCTCCTATAATAATCATAGCCTAAATCTCGCTATCAAAAGGCTGAACAAATAATATCCATATTAAATGCTCTCCCCGTTGAAAGTCTCATACGTTTACAAGGAATATCCTTTAAGGCGACGGCACTCTTAAGAACGGAATTACAACGACGAATAAAAAGAGGTGCCCCAAAGGGGGATCGAACCGACAGATCCAGGCAGCCCACCGATAAGAAGTCGTACGCTCAACCTGCGGACCCCCCCCCCTCCTCCTACGCCGGAAAAGAAAAGAAAGAAAAACGAAAAAAGGCTCAGTAAGATAAGCATAGCATGAGATCGAAACCACACGGCTGTAAGTCTAATAGGCCTATCATCCATAATGGAGCAGTCTACCAAATAACTCTTGATGCAGCCTTAACCATAAAGAAACATTTGGAATTCCATAGTCTGTTTATCAAATGTGAAGTATAATATAATGATTGTACATGTTGCATTCGTTGCCAGAAATGGTTGATCTTGCATTTCATGAAATATGATTAACACAGAGTTAAATCGCCTAATTATTCCTCATGCTTGACACCGAAAGACTTCATTATGCAGTTTTCAAATCGGAGAGGCTTTTAAAAAGTGTAGCACTCACCCAAAATATTACAATTATTCAGCCATCATCATTCTTTAGTTTGTGTAGCTTGATGGCGCATGTCTTACCGAATGCAATTTTATTCTTTGTGGGTTTTTTTTTTTATTTACTCGGTGCAACCCCCCCCCCCCCCCCTCTCGCCTCTCTCTCTCTCTCTCTCTCTCTCTCTCTCTCTCTCTCTCTCTCTCTCTCTCTCTCTCTCTCTCTCTCTCTCTCTCTCTCTTTCTCTCTCTCCCTCAATCTATTTTTCGTCCTCTCTTTCTGTCACTGTCTCTTTATCTTTCTCTCTATTTTTCAATTGCATTTCCTACAACCTATTTCCTATATCATCTTTTGATTGCTCCAGCTGCTTTTCCTGTTCTTCTTTACTTAAATCTGTCGCCCTCTTATTTTAACACATTTTGGCTAGTCATTTGACTCGCTTGTTTTGCTAATATTTTCTCTTGACCCTTAGAATAAGGCAATAATGAGGAACCGTTACATTACATCCAGAAAAAAACTGACAGCCCAAGTCCATAGCGTCTATATAGATGTAACATTAAATTATATACACGGCGCCGTGAAATGTTTTTATGCCTTTTAACACAGTGCCTGGAAAATGTTCTCAAAGAAAATTACTTGTAAATTATTTACTTTGTGATCAACATAGAACGTCATAAGATTTGTTTCATTCCTAAGCTTAGCAGTATTATTTCCCTCGGTAATATCGGGGATGGGCGTCTTTCAAAAATAAAAATACCCTTTTCTGGCGAAAACTTTCGAAACATTTTGTCGTCAATAATAATGATGATACTGATAATAGTGATAATAATAATAATAATAATAATAATAATAATAATAATAATAATCACACACACACACACAAACACACACACATACTTCGAAAATTTTAGCCCCAAGAGTCTAATTTGGGAAATTAGTGGTGCTATTTACTGTATATATATAAAAAACAAAATCGAAACTGAAATTTGTAGGAGAGACCTTCCTTCCCCCCGACAGTAAAATATAGTGGGCGCTTATTATTTTAAGCAACTTTAAAATGGTTTAAATGCTCCCTGTGGCGTTAAACCAGGCGTCGGCAGCTAATCGGCGTGAGAATACTTTAAGGGATAGGATTTTTGGAAAGACGAATTTCCAAAGAGTATCCGCTTGTGTTTTATTTTCAAAGAACATGAAACTATGAACATACTCAAAAGATAAAAGTATAGTCTGAAAGTTTGAACATTAAAATTTGTAAGATAAACTTGTCACAGCGACTAGGGACTTGAGTGTTAACTGATTAAAAAAAATAAAAATAAATGTGTTTATTCACTTGTATTAAAAATAATTTTCGTTTGCAGCAACTTGGAAATCTAAAAAAAAAAAAATAATAATAAAGAGAATTGACATTATCTATAAACGAATGATTCAACATACATCTGTATTGGAAAACCGTAACAACATGACATATCAAGAAGAAGAAAGATAGATACAAATCATCTACAAATAGGATTTTGCTTCTGTGTCCAACAACATGGTGATGAAACTGTTTCTGTTTCTATTAAAAAGATGTAAACAGTTCCTGTTTTGGCTAGATGTTAGGCCTAATTCAACTAGGTGCAACACTCATTCATAATTTTACGCGACAAGCGAAAGCGGGAAAATATTCTGCCAATCAGTAAACAGGGTTGTCCATGAGCTTGACACAATGCACAGGGCAGACTTGGTAGGATACACACGGTCGCGTAACTTTCAAATTCCCGTTGTCCACTCAGCTCCTGTAATGGAATGTTTTACGGTACAACGACTTTCAACAATGTATAACACTATGAGCAGTTTCTATCCTTTTATATTATTTTATATTGTTACATAAATGCATGAAGAGAAGGCAAGGTACCCCGGATACGTTTAACAGCTGTAGTTTTTTTTTAAGTCTATAAGTATCTGATGTTGAATTATTTGAAACAATTTTTTTTTCTTTTCTTTTCTTTGTTTTGTTTTACTATTCAATGACATAAAGGGAATATATATATATATACTAAATAAATAAATATATGAAAGTTTAATTAAAATATACTAGAATAGTAATCATTGCGCTATTTTTTATGTTGACGGATCTTTAGCCATACTCGAATAAAGATTTGTATATAAGTAAACTAGTTGCCCATTCGTTTTGTGGTTTAAAAAAGGAAAAAGAAAACAGTGTAAAACGAAGAATTGAGTTGAGTTGAGTTTATTACTTTACGTGCAACGTCTGAAATATTTCAGTTCTATTTTAGAAAGGCTACAGTAAAATTATAGGCCTTCATGTTGCCACACGAAACAGTGCGAGGATACCTGGACTCCCGTCTCAATTGACCCGACCCAACTAGTATGGAACTTATTGGGACAAATACATTTTCGATATGCTGGCCCCCGAATGGAATGAACTGCCCAAGTCATTGAGAGAGTCTGCCTCTATCACAATATTTAAGAAACATCTTAAAACTTACCTTTTTAAAAAAGCATTTGGCATGGAACTACCATAATTCTCACGATTATTGATCTGCATTATTATTCTTTGATCTTGGTGTGCATGGGTGTGTCTGTCTGGGTGTGTGTAGGTGTATGCTACTTGTGTATGTATGCGTATGGGTGTGTGAGTTTATCTGTGTGTGTCTGTGAGTGTATGTTTATGTGCATGTGTGTGTATGTGTGATTGAATATATCATTTGCATGTTTGTTTGTGCCATTACCTCTGTGATGTTTACACATTTATTTATGTATGTTTATTTCATGTACATGATTTCTTTTAATGTACTGCGCATTGAGCAAAACTTAAATTTTGGAAATGCGCAATATAAATGCAATAAATTATTATTATTATTATTGACGAGCTTGGAGTTTCAAATAGTAATGGTTTATTCACAAAGTGCTGAGGATACCTGGACTCCCGTCTCAATTGACCCGACCCAACTAGTATGGAACTTATTGGGACAAATACATTTTTGATAGAACTTGGGTTTCGAACGGATGACCTCCCAATTAGAAAACAAATTTAATGCTCTTCCATTTGCGCCACGTCGCCCCCCCCTCCCACTCCAATATATAAAACCAAAGACAGAGTACTGATCTATATGTACGAAGTGAACTTTTGACATTTTGTTTGTTTTGTGGCACAGCACACAGCGATTCCATAAACAATCAGAAGGTGAATGCTGCGAGATTAAAACTAACCAAAATATTTTTGTTTAAAAGCAATTCCATTGCAATATTGTACGACCTGGTAATATTAAAACAGTAGTTAAATGAAGAAAATTAGTCAATGGAATGTTTTACGATACATATAAGCCTATTTCTTCTTAAAATGCACAACTACGCCGTTACTACGATCGACACACTCATCGTCATAAACACATCTCTCTCTTCGTCAATCTTCTCTTATTATGTAATTAACTTCCCTTTTCATTTTTACTTCTCCATCATGGTAACAGTTCACAATATTATGCTTTTTGGCAATGCATTCAGTAAAACATAGCAATATATAATAATGCGCCTATGTTGGGCCATTATGTACTCAATAAACTTAGCGAAATTTAATAATATGCCTATGTTGGGCCATTATGTACTCAATAAACTTAGCGATATTATCAACACGCATGCAGCGGTATCCATCGCATCTCCGTTTTGTTCACGAAATCCGCAATTTTCTGACAAGGAACGAAAAAGCCTATGTCCGTTTGCTCTTAAACAAAGAGTGTGAAATCCTGCTACTAAAAATTACGACAATAATAGAAACTACTACAGCAGCTAATACTACCACCACCACCACCACTACTACTACTACTACTCACTACTACTACTACTACTACTACTACTACTACTACTACTACTACTACTACTACTACTACTACTACTACTACTACTACTACTACTACTACTACTACTACTACTACTACTACTACTACTACTACTACTACTTGTTTGGAGGAATCTGAGCATTGTAGACATGTTCGCTCACAAATGTCTCTGACATCGAAATATATAAGAATTGATAATTTACACTTCAAGAATAATTTCAATGACGATTTCGACTGATGGATGTCATTTTATAATCAAGTTTTAATTATTGGACGAGAACCACAATTTCCCGTATTTTTGTTTCAACTCACTCCGCGCCTGGGGGATAAACATGAAACATTCAATCTTATCTGTGCTGGCAACACTTTTTTAGGCGATACCATTATTGGACAGAGAACGTCAACAATTCTTAGCTTCACATCTAGAATAAAAACGATCTAGATTATATTTAGACATACTACACATGCGCAATACAAAGATTTACTGATACTTCGCCCTGATGGCGAGAGTAGGCCTACATATAGATCAAATCATATTTAGATGTAGATCTAGATTAAATTTAGTATATAAATATACACTGCATAGTCGAAATCTAGCCGCAATAGAATCATTATAGATATAGATCTACACTAAATCTAGATCCAGATCACATTTTAAAATTTCGACTTATCTTGATTCCAGTTTATTGTAAATCTATAATCATATATCCTAATTAGTTATAGATCTAAATAGAGTCTTTCAGGACTGATCTATATTTATTTAGTAATTAAGACGTAGTTTCGATGTTCCAGATCTCATATTTTATAGTAATTCACCTGCTCCTTTAATGTTCATAGTTTACAGGCCCTTCTTTCCGTCATGTCATCAGTTAAGCAGGAGAAGTACTATAGTTTTGTTTGAGATCTAGAAAATCTATATGACCACAAACGATATCCATAACAGTCCTGGTGGATAAAAGCTTAACACCTGTCCAGGCTAGATCTTCTTCTTCTTCTGCGTTCATTTTCAATATGCCTAAATGTTTTAAATTTTTAGACTGCCTCCTCGATGTAACGGTTTTAAAGCGAGGGACTTCACGCTACTCGCCACTTTAAAGGGTTATCCATTATAGGCAGAAGGGGTTTCTCTTTTGTGAGTTTGACAGACAGACAGACAGACAGAAGACAAGAGTCTAGTCATTTTAATATTCCATAATCTTTTGCACGACAAAGCGATGCTTAATCGATTTTGCACTTCATCTCCGTATTGGAAATTGCAAAACTAGAAAGTTGAAGCCACAAAAACAGGTGTTCACAAATCTTGTATTTATGTCGAAATTAATTACTTTATTTTCGCGATGTGTTGTGCACCTCTGTCCAGTTTTATGGACTGCGCGTATTGTAGTTGACAGAAAAACGTATGCCGAATTTTAATGCCGCAAATTAACAACCCTTTTCATTGCAGCTATGAAAACCCGAGTTCATTAAAATGTCTGTTCATATTAATAAATCAAACAGGCAGCAGATGGCAAATATGGGTGGTGGACGAACATATAATTATTAGTGTTTACTGCCTGGCTTTTAAATTTTGACATTTCTATAGTCACCTCACGATGAATTTGACAAGATGGGGTGGATATAAAAATGTGTATAACACAGAACCCCATACAAAAGAGGACCAGCCTCGTAGTAATAGAATGAACAAGCATAGGATCTATCATGTCTTGTCTTCCTCTTGATCTTTTGTCTTCTGTCAACGCCGCCTGTCGCCGTATAGGATCCCCCAGGGGAACCTAGGAGACGTTAAACCCGGAGAGAGGGAGAGAATTCTCTCCCTCTCTCTATAGAGAATCAACCGATAAGAGGCGTGGGCGGGATATAAAAAATTGAGGTGCTTGTTGAATGGTCAAGTCACGTTTACTCATCAGTGATTGGATACCTACCCACGCCTCGATTTTTGCCTCAATCATTTGAAAATTACAAAGCATTTTAAATGAACCACTATACATCAGATTAGAGGCATGCTGACCATAGATTTTTAAAAAACCAATGTTTTATTAGACCTTTGATATTACATGAAAATTCAATGCATCTGTCCTGCATTGGCCAATCTGTATTACTAGATCAACCTCTTTCCTCTTCCTTTTTGTAAAAGTAGCGCGTTTAGGGGAAAGACGGTGTGCACTTTTGCAGGTAATTCTAAAAAGTTTATCACCGCAGACTCACCCAGTCACTTAAAAAAACAAAGGCAACTAACTCAGGAATAATCGAGAATCTAGATCTGAATTATTTGACCAAGAAACATGACTCAAATGTATAATGAGCAAAGGTTTAATTGTGGAAGATCTAGATCTAGATTGGATCAATGAGGTGAGAAAAAGACACGTGTTTAAGACGATCCAGACACTTAGCCACAACACTTAATCCAAATAAAATTCCCTCAGCCACAAAATCACATACAACACTCAATCAACCATCCATATTTAGGCCTAATGATGGTGGTCAAGAACTACGACAAAGTGAAAACAGACATAGATCTAGAGCTCCACAACGTAGACCCAGCTCCAGATCTGCTAAACCACCACAAAAAACAAGATAGACCGACACAGATTTAATCTAGATCCATATCATCATTAACGCTTCCACCTGACACCAGTCAGGCAGCTTCTACAGTTACACTGCCAACGGACCCACACAATGACAATACAGCACTTGATCAACATTCAACATCGAGGACTATTGATAGGCCCTACTGATCGAAATCTAGATTAGATCCACGACAAATAGAAAACAGACATAGATCTAGATCTCCACAACGTAGACATAGCTTTAGATCTGCTACACCACCACAAGAAGCAGATTGGCACACACGGATTAGATTTACATCACCACCACCGTATCCACCTCACATCAGTCAGGCATCTACTACGCTTACAACACCAACTGGCCCATACCATGACGATATCAATATTGTTTCGCACAATATTGGGGGAGTGACAAAGATATGCCAATATTATGACGCAAAATTATGGCCCACATTAACATCCTCACTATGCTGTGCCAATGGTCAAGTTACTAAGTCTTTACAACCCTTGCAAATTTTACCGGAACCTTTACACCAGCTGTTTGTAGGGGATACCGTAGAATCTAGACATTTTCGAAATAACATTCGAAGTTACAATTCAACTTTCGCATTTGCGTCATGAGGACATGTTACCGGCAGGGGTATACTGTTTTAGAGTAAGTGGCACTAGAATTTGCAAACTTTTAATCACGCGAATTCGCGGGCCTTCAACTAGTTTACTTTTTTTTTTTTAAAGAAAGATTTTAAAAGAAGTGTGCGTCTTTTGTTTTCTTCTAGCTTCAGTGGGTCGATCTCATAAACGTTGCCCGAAAATTTAGATCTATATCGGATAAACTTTCTTAGAGCATGCTTATGAATAACATTTTTTCTGATTTCTGATAAAGGACACTATAAGAACGGTCCTAAACCTAGATTATTTAGAAAACCTAGATAAAACCACATTAGAATGCTTAGTATATCTACAAAGTACGTGTATTACATTTTGTAGAGTGTAACAAGAAGACAACAACAACAATAATAATAACAACAACAACAACAACAACAACAACAACAACAACAACAACAACAACAACAGAAACAACAAAACAACGACAACGACACAATAAACACCGTGAACAAAATATCAAGTAAATAAGGCAAGGTCCATATGCGGCTAAGACTGAGAGCGTAATTTGTAAGACAATAATTTTTTTTTTCTATAATCTGACTTTATTTTATACTTTAAAAATTTATTTTCACTTTCAGTACTTACAGCAAAATCCTGCCTGAGATGGAAGTTTCCTTCAAAGATGTTTGCAAATGTATGTGTGTTCAAGAACTACGACAAAGTGAAAACAGACATAGATCTAGAGCTCCACAACGTAGACCCAGCTCCAGATCTGCTAAACCACCACAAAAAACAAGATAGACCGACACAGATTTAATCTAGATCCATATCATCATTAACGCTTCCACCTGACACCAGTCAGGCAGCTTCTACAGTTACACTGCCAACGGACCCACACAATGACAATACAGCACTTGATCAACATTCAACATCGAGGACTATTGATAGGCCCTACTGATCGAAATCTAGATTTAGATCCACGACAAATAGAAAACAGACATAGATCTAGATCTCCACAACGTAGACATAGCTTTAGATCTGCTACACCACCACAAGAAGCAGATTGGCACACACGGATTAGATTTACATCACCACCACCGTATCCACCTCACATCAGTCAGGCATCTACTACGCTTACAACACCAACTGGCCCATACCATGACGATATCAATATTGTTTCGCACAATATTGGGGGAGTGACAAAGATATGCCAATATTATGACGCAAAATTATGGCCCACATTAACATCCTCACTATGCTGTGCCAATGGTCAAGTTACTAAGTCTTTACAACCCTTGCAAATTTTACCGGAACCTTTACACCAGCTGTTTGTAGGGGATACCGTAGAATCTAGACATTTTCGAAATAACATTCGAAGTTACAATTCAACTTTCGCATTTGCATCATGAGGACATGTTACCGGCAGGGGTATACTGTTTTAGAGTAAGTGGCACTAGAATTTGCAAACTTTTAATCACGCGAATTCGCGGGCCTTCAACTAGTTTACTTTTTTTTTTTTTAAAGAAAGATTTTAAAAGAAGTGTGCGTCTTTTGTTTTCTTCTAGCTTCAGTGGGTCGATCTCATAAACGTTGCCCGAAAATTTAGATCTATATCGGATAAACTTTCTTAGAGCATGCTTATGAATAACATTTTTTCTGATTTCTGATAAAGGACACTATAAGAACGGTCCTAAACCTAGATTATTTAGAAAACCTAGATAAAACCACATTAGAATGCTTAGTATATCTACAAAGTACGTGTATTACATTTTGTAGAGTGTAACAAGAAGACAACAACAACAACAACAACAACAACAACAACAACAACAACAACAACAACAACAACAACAACAACAACAACAACAGAAACAACAAAACAACGACAACGACACAATCAACACCGTGAACAAAATATCAAGTAAATAAGGCAAGGTCCATATGCGGCTAAGACTGAGAGCGTAATTTGTAAGACAATAATTTTTTTTTTCTATAATCTGACTTTATTTTATACTTTAAAAATTTATTTTCACTTTCAGTACTTACAGCAAAATCCTGCCTGAGATGGAAGTTTCCTTCAAAGATGTTTGCAAATGTATGTGTGTATATAGTGTGTGGTTCTATAACACAGTGGTTAAACAAATTGAAATACTAGACGTTGTATTTGCAGGAGCTCTGATTAGATTATAGTTAGACAGTCTAACAATCCAGGCAAAATTGTATGCAGTTTATGCAGTTGGATATCAGATTCTCTGCCTTGGTACATTCTAGGGTAGTGTTAATATGTCATCTATTTTAACTCCCATGTTGTAAAATTGAAAAAAGAAAAGCCCACATTATTTGCATCTTTTTTTCTTTTGTGAAAAAAAAACTTATAAAAAAAAAAGAAATACACCGACAACAAAAAATATAATATATATAAAATTACATAACCCTACAGTAATATACATACTAAATGTCCCACAACATTTGTGCCTCATAATACTCTTTCAAGGAGAAAGCCCCATAACACACTTCGTTTACATATTTACACAACAACAACAACAACAACTACTACTACTACTACTACTACTACTACTACTACTACTACTACTACTACTACTACTACTACTACTACTACTACTACTACTACTACTACTACTACTACTACTACTACTACTACTACTACTACTACTACTACTATATTACTACTATACTAGTACTACTACTGCTGAGTCTTTAATGGGTAAACTATAAGCAACATCAGGCTGTTGTACACATATTGCTGACACACACAGTATCTCTTTTTCATTGCTACTCCTTTATTTTTCTTTTTTAAATCTTGTAATGGTATTCTGTTGTTTGCTATAACTATCTATATGTATGCCAATTTTTAGCATTTCGAACAACCGTTCGCTCTGACTGTTACAATACATTGTGTTTATAGGATTTGGAAAGAAAACCTCTATAATGAGTACTCGGAATGAAGGGCGGAATTCAGAGAGCTCTTTCATTAATTCCCGTTATAAAAGTATTAATCGCTGCAACACGCGTGGGCTTTTTTTTTTCGCAGGGTGTCACTATAATACTTTCACCACATTCAGATTTCGTTCTTCATTCTCACGAATTCAAGTGATGTGTAAATTCACGTATAGTTATATTCTTAATCTCACCTGTTTGACCAATTTTTACCCATCCTTTAATTGTGTCCAATGCCGAACTTAATCATTTCTTAATATGCAATAATCAAACCGAACGTTCTAAGAAAGTGCCGAAAATGATGTATCCTAAACTAGATTCTCACGGGTTTTTCCCCCTTCATTTTCGGTAATTTTGGATAATAAAATGCTTCAAAGCTTAAATCACAATGCCCGCTTATTTATGATATCAACTTTGCTAGAGCGTGTGACGCAAGCGTGTGCAAGGAGTGGCACATAATTATTTTTGTATCTATTTTTAATAATTGTATACCGATGTTTTTTTTTTTTTTAATTCAATCTTTTCTTTTCTTTACTCCTTTTAATGCAACTGTTTCTTTTCTCCCGTTTATGATTGTCCATTATCTCTCTTTAATGTTAACCAATAGAAGATACTACTTGTACTACATGTATCACCACTAATATTACCTCAATGATTACTACTGCTACTTTACTACTAATTACTACTGATCCCAATTAGTAGTACTACTACAACTGTTAGTACTAGTTCTACTACTAGGCCTATTATCTTTACTACTGCTACCGTTGCTGTTGCTACTACTACTACTACTACTACTACTACTACTACTACTACTACTACTACTACTACTACTACTACTACTACTACTACTACTACTACTACTACTACTACTACTACTACTACTACTACTACTACTACTACGGTACTGCATGTACCACTACTACATCATAAAAATACAAATAAACACACAACTTGGAAACTGGGAAACGATATAAAACTACACAACTAGAGATATATTTTTTCCACTACTACTACTACTACTGCTGCTGCTGCTGAGTCTTTAACAATGAGTATACTATAAGCAACATCAGGCTGTTGTACACTTATTGCTGACACACACAGTATCTCTTTTTCATTGCCACTCGTTAATTTTTCTTTTTTAAAATCTTGTATTGGTATTCTGTTGTTTGCTATAACTATCTATATGTATCCCAATTTATAACATTTCGAACAATCATTCGCTCTGACTGTTACAATACATTGTGTTTATAGGATTTGGAAAGAAAACCTCTATAATGAGTACTCGGAATTCAGAGAGCTCTTTTTCAGTTATAAAAGTAATAATCGCTGCAACACGTGTGGGTTTTTTTCGCAGTCTGGCACTATAATACTTTCTTAAAAAATGTCACCCCTGTCTTTATTTCGTTTCTGCTCCAGTTACATGACTATTGTGCACTTACAACGGAAGAGACATGAAGACACATAGAGTACATGTATTGTGTATGTGCATTGAATCGTGTCCAGGGCTAGCATGCAAATAAGTATCAAAGCTAGGCGTGGTTGGTGGCACTGCTCGAGAGATCAAGGCACTTGTGATAAAGCCTCTTAAAACAGAAAAATTACCTTACTGGTGCATGTACCAGGTATGTCGGGAAGCAGAAAGTAATGATCATGTGTTGCTACAGTGAACTAGTTCATTTAAGTTTAAACATGTATGTGAAGAAAATAGTGATGCTTGAAAGTTAAAGCACAGGGAACCGTTGATTCAGCATTCTATGATAAGATTGATGAATACAATGTTTAGTTTAGAATAATCTCTCTGCGCACTCAGTCACAGGACTATATGTCGATGGTTTATACATCATATTTAAGAGGCCTGCACTCCATCTCTCTGCGTACTCAGTTTTACTCCCTTGGCTTTTTCGCTCACATACCCCGCATGATTCAGAGTGAGAAGCAAAAAGAGAAAGTGTGAGATATGGTCGGGAGAGGAGAGAGAGATATATATAGAAAGAGGGTCATTTCATATCCGTGATTAGAGTACCGTGTATATAGAACTTTTTTCATTTTTCTTCTAATGTGGGTTAAAAGTGAAACACCAGAGATGCAAATGTAGAAGTAAACAACATACCAGGAAGACAAGTATACAAAAAACAATTTTTCTTTTTTCACAAGAGAAAAAAAAAGTAGTAACACCGATAGCTTTCAATGCAAAGTTTTTACTCATCAATAGTCTGTTTTAATTACATTATTCAGCTCAACCTGTTACGCTCACATTCTAAGATTTTCTTTTTTACAAACATATATTAGGAAAATAAATTATTTCCATTACATGTTACAGTAGACATATCAAAATAAAAAGAGGGCTTTTAATTTATAAATTCCCATGATGCGCCATAGAAAATGGTATTTTACTTAAGTTTGATACAAGTGAACTTTATTGAAAATTTGGAGGCATTTAAGTTGGCAGCAATCTTTCTGAACTTAAAATCACATCAACTGTAAATAAATAGATCAAAAGTTTGTTTTTCTTTCTCCACACAATAATTGTAAAAACAGTTAACAAATAAAAAAGTGGCCATTTTTATGAATTGAATCAGTCGATTAACATAGTAAAGTTCATGAAAACAGAAAATAAACTCAGATGAAAGTTGAAGAAAGCATATTAAGTGTATTTTGAAATATATATGGTTTTGCAGCTTTTCCCAAAAAGAAAAATGTTTTGAATTTTCTCCTTTTAAGTAAATTTTAGGTAATTATATGAAATTTAAAAAATTTACTGGTAAGTTTGCAAACATTGAGAGGCAGATCTTTTGAAGTTTATCTATATCCCAATCAGTTGTCCTAGACAAAGGCTTCATGTGACTGACACTGACAGACACAGAGAATTTAACTGAAGCAACAAGAGGGCCTCAATCACTGCCATTCATGTATAAACCATCGCCCAACCTAGACAACAGTGGGCATAATTTAAAAAGAAGGAACAAAAAGCTTCCCAAGCATACCTGTCAGATGAATGAGAGTGGAAGCCCTCAGACAATTCAAGCCATTGAATCTCTATCCTTATGATTCTGTCAATGAAATTATGCTCAATACTGTCGTCTAGAGTATCAAACGTAAATCAAATACTGAATATGAAAAAAGGTTTTTAATAGTATGAGTCAATTTTTGCTACACTGGATCTTAAAACATTCTGATAAAAGAAGAACCAATATTGCTCTATAGAGTCAATGTAATGTGCTTATAAAATTTTACATGTAGTATGGTATTTCACACATGCATAAAAAAAATAAATCTACCTTCAATCATCATACAAAAAGATAAATGTGCTATATCACGGTTTCTAAATTTTTCATCATTTGTAGATCACACAAGTGTGGACAAGATTCTTAATTAAAAATGACACGTTGTACCATTCTTTATTTTATAAGAACAAAAAAAACAAAAAAAACCCCTTCATTTTCATTACAACCAACAAACATGATTCATACAAGCCAAACTTACTTTTCAATTTTTTTCCAATTGAGCATTCAGTGTTGATACCGATTACATGTTAGTAATACACGTCTTCCAACACAATGTTTTTTTTTTCTTTTTCTAAGTTCATTTTCAAATATGAAAACAAGTATTTTTTACAGGGGAATTTGAAGGCTAATTCAATCAGAAACACCCCCCCCTGCCCCCCCCCCCCACAAAAAAACAAACAAACTGCTGCGCATCATCTTATCGTCACAGGACCATAATTATGTCAATGTTTTATACATCATATTTTAGTAGCCTGCCACTCCATGCCTTATTTTTCCCATTACTATTATTATTATTATTAAAAACTTTAAAAAAAAAAGTGCTCTCTGAGCAAATCATTTTAGTACCTAATACATGAATCTTCAGTGAAAATCCACTGAGATGAAAGGATAAGCATACTACATTTGTCTTGAAAAGAATAAAAAACCATGTACAAATCAATTATTAATATTTATCCCGTTTGAACTTTTTATGATATTGAGGTTTAAACTGCAGAAAATTATGTTTCATTTCTTTTCAAATTGTATTTCTGCAAACATTAGAAAAAAATAAACAAAAAATTTCAAGAGTTCAAGCGTTAAAAATGAATTTGCCAGGGAAAAAAGGGAATTCATAGCTACCTAGATCAAGGAAGAAGCAAAGATAGAAAATCTATTTTTTTAAAAAGGAACTACATATAATAGTAATACTTAATATTCATGTACATACATGTATAAAAAGTAAATGTGTAGCAAGTACAAGCTTTAGCCAAAAATTTGTAAACAGTAGATGTGTTGTTAATGCTTCCTTGCAAATTTAAATGCCACAGTTATTCACTGTGTCATACTTGGAAGAGAGGGATCTGTTGTGAATGTGTCCTCACTTCTAACAGAGGTCTAGCAGTGTATCTCAGTACAAGACACTTCACTTGTCACAGTCCACGTAACAATGAAAAATTTAGATGCAATTAACTCCCTGACAATTTAAATTAATTGTCCTTATCCCAAAAACATTTAAATAAAAAAAGTTCATCCTTCACAAAAGAAAAAAGCTGTTTCGAATGATCCTAAAAATTAAGGTGCCTTAATTTCCTTTACAAAAAAGTATAGCTTTAGTATAACTTCAAAATGACAACTTAAGTTGTCTACTCCAATTAAATATCTTTAAAAATAAATACTTTCAAATGTGAACAATTAATTCTCCACAATTTTTAAGTTTCTAAAAACTCAGGCCTGCTGATCAAAAGAGTTCTTTTAAAAAACAAGAGAAGCATAGTAAGCAACTTTTTTCTTGTGCACGCTGCTCAATCATATAAACATGCATGTACATTGATTAAATTTTGTATTTCCAAGGACTATGGCACACTAACTTTGCAAGTCTTAAAAAAGTATGCTCCCAACCTGCAAATTCAAATTACTCACATCTATTTGCAGCAAATATTTCAAAATCTTGAGAGTGAGGATGAACAAAATACTATACCCTCTTAGTGCCCCAATATGTATATACAATAAAAAAATAATCTCTCCTTACTTGCCTATGGCAAGTTCCTTTGTTATTGTCTTCGAGAAATAACAATTCAGGGAAAAATTCCAAGAAACACTTGTTGAAAGTTACCATGTCCTTCAATATCCTTTTTACAACATAGAACAAAATTTAAACTTTTATCAATTCCACTCTTTATTTTCATCAAATATAAACAGGCTTGATGACGCTTAGCACAAGACATAGCAGTCGTTCTCTGGAAAGGGCACATAAAAGTATCCACTGAATTAAAAGGCTAACAATATGCTCACTGACGATCAACAGAACACACCAGCATAGTTTCCATAGAGACCTGCTGGCAAAGGACCCCCGGCAACAAACAACCGTGCATTCGATTGGTCATAGCAATGAGTAAAAATAGCGTTTGGATAACGCACATGAAGAAAATGCTCCCAGTAGTTAGCATCATGTCTCTGGAAGAAAAAATTTTTTTTTTATTAGTATAGAAAATGAACATCTCTACATGACCCGTGACTACACTAAATGTCTGGTGTCTAGAGCAATATATATAAATATATATATGAACATCTGGGTAAATGAATATAAAGCACCTTATATTTTCAACTTTCTAGACCAAAACCTCTCCATTATATCTAAACAACAAATAAAGTTAAATCACAACCAGTTTCAACACCGCTCTACACCCAGGCGCTGTTGTTATGTATAACCTTTAATATTTTCCGGCATAAGAGAGCTTCCAAACAATCATGACTTCTTGGTTACACAGCGGGCACATTCGGGCGCAGAAATATGATCGAAGTGGAATGTTGGTGCGCTCGTTCGAGCGCATGAAGAAGCATTGGGTTTAAGGAACGGTTAAGCCACACCATTGGGCATTACTCTCTTGTCTTACCCCCTTGAAGGTCTTCTGGCCCTTCTAACTCATAATTTTCATTCCTAAACAATTAGCCAAAAGCTTCAAAAAATGAGGAGCAGCACAGCCTTACGCAATAGAATAAATTAAAATAGTTTATAAAATGTGGTCACAACAATCTACTCACCAACCATCCATCCCCAACATGCAGCTCGCAGTGGCTTCCATTTTCAAGATACAAAAATTGAGCTGCTCGTGTATCATAAAAGAGGACCCGACCATCACCAGTGCCAATTGTAATCATGCTATGAGTAAAGCTCAAAGACCGTATTCCTGTCAGACAAACCGAGAAAAAATAAGAGATTGAAAGGACGAAAAACTGTTTAAACTATTTGCTAGCTACAGAAGAAACCTTAAAAACCAGAGTCTGATTATTTGAGTATCTCACAACCAAGTTTGACAAGAGATGAGGTTATGCTTTTTCCTCCTTGGCTTATTGAAATCGGGCTCATATGTCAAATTCTCCTTAGTTTGATTCTCGTAATTCAAATTTGTAAAATTACTACCTCTCAAGCAATGCTAATCACTGCCTTAGAAATGTTGATCAGTGTGCTAACCAAGTGAGGAGGGAGATGACACATTAACACAGGAGTACCAGTAGTTTGAGTTGAGGTGAACGTGCAGGGGACATTACAGAGCAGAGGCAACCTTTTTATTTAATAAAATTCAATACAACTAACTGGTTTCTGAACTGTAGGTAGCTGCAGAAAATACGAAATCCATCCTAGATTATCACTACAAGTTAAGAACATAATTAATCCACAATAAAACACAATAAACTCTATTAATTCTTTTTAAAAGTTCAAATTAAGATCATAAAAAATTCTTTCAAGAAGCTGTTGTCAATACAAGTTCATTATTCCAAACAAGGCTCCTGTTTCAGGAGGATAAAAAGGGTATGATGGGGAGACAAGAAATCATTTATCTCTAAGGTGCTACATAAAGACACTAGGCAGAGGTCATTGCCATAGCAGAGAATGAATGAGGGAAAAACTAAAATGGCATTTTTGTATAGCAGTGAACATGCAATACAGGCATTATTACCTCTTTCTCCATGACTAGATGGAATCTTTAAAGGGATACACCGGGACGTTCCTTGCTGCCTCTGGTCTATTAAAGTCACATAAGATTGGGATCCCACAGCAAACACTCCTAGATCCTCTGAGCTTGCCATGCAAACATTCTCTCTCCTCCATGGTAGATCCACACTTTCAAGCTGATAACATAAGATCCAATGACAAGAAATTGAAGAATGTTACATTATTTAAATTTTTGTTATAATCCCAACCTTCTCAATCGTTTCTTACATCCAAATTTTGATAAAGAGACAGAAATGTGGTTAAACTAAATGAAATTAAATCTTATGGTTGAAGGACCTGTACCTTGAATTTTTTCAGGAGTAAAAAAAAGTGGCATTGTAAAAAGAACTGCCACAGTTCTAAAAAAAAATTATCATTTTGATCATGATGTGCACAAAGATAAAGAAATATATTTTTTTTTTTTTTTTTTTAGAGAGCAATGGCTAATTAACTAAGTTATATTATAATTTACTCATTTACTTATAGAGAAAAATTAACAACTTTGTGAGTAAGGTAAAGTCAAATTGATTGCATTTGGGATTTTGGCAAAATTGGAACACTGCTGAAGTAATTATTTTTTTAATATGAAACATTGGGGGCAGAATAAAATTCCTATGATTGTGCTAAAGAGGGTTAAAGTGATCCCAACAGCAAAGGAAGGTGTTGCGAATTAGAGCATTCGGAATCCCTTCAAAAACTTCTAAATTGTATCTAAAAATCAATTGCAACATACTACTGCTTGACCAAACAGGCTGCCTCAAATATAAGCTTTGCTACCAGTCTTTAGCAAAAAAACAGAGAATATTAGCTCTAATAACAATACCTGATTAAATGTTTCTATATCCCAGAAATGAAATTTAGCATTCATAGACAACACACCCATCATCTGCAAGTATAAAAAAAAGAAAACTTAAAAACGTATAAACATTTCAAGCAGAGCTCAATTATAAGTTTACACATAAAAGATAAATATGAAAGAATGAGTTGTTTTATTGAAGAACATGCCTAGTAACTAATTGGCATTGTCTTAAAATATTTGAAACGTGGAAAGTTTTCTAATGGTCATACCATATAGCTTTAAAAACATGTAAAATATGTCAGTCACATTGAAAAATATTTTTTTTAAAAATATTTTTCTTAAATAAATATGACACCCAAATACCAAACCTTGGATATTTTATAATAAATTCTTGTGATGTTAATGTTTTGTTTTTCTTTCTAGGTATATCATCAAGTATGACTCACCCGTTTGTTTCTGCTCAGTGAAAGAGCCCTAACCCTCATGGCACCCGAACAAGGTTTGGTCACACAAGGCTTGATAATACTGTGACTAGGTCCGTCCCCTTTTTCCGAAACAGAAAGTTCTTGGTTGTCTACCCGCCATAGAGCCACAGAGCTGTCTCGAGAACCTACACCAAAATTCGAATTTGAAGAGGTGAAATTAAAAGCATTTAGGTAAGATAAAATAAAATGTATTTCCTTCATTTACAAACCAAACTACAGGAATAGTTTATAAATGCCTTTATGCAATGTGACGATGTGTGCATTTTCTTATTTTTTCATTTATGAATATTCGTAAAATGTGCATGAATTTTAAAAAATCTCCATGTTTAGAGACCTTTAGATCAAAACTATTTTGATCATAGTGAACCCTTGAAGCCCAACATTTCCAATACTGACATGCTCTTATGCATTTAGGATATTTGCAAAGAAACTAGCACCAAAAAGGTTACATTACAAATACAGTGGTCTCCGTCTAAGAACTCACTTTATCATCAAACTCGGTACCACTTTGAAACATATTTTTTTCTCTTTAATTTAGCCCTCTTCAAACCCGCTATTTGCCTCAGTCTAAGACTGTTTTAAGAGAGCCAGATTACATTTTTTTTACTTATGACTTTTTAAAACCACTGCATATTCTACCTTATCCAGAGAAGTGATTATTTTTATGTTAAACTAAGACTTATATAAGCGGCTCGCATATCTAAACACTTGATCAGATGGGTGAGAGGAGTGAGTGGAGGGGAGCAACAGAAGGTGGGGAGGTGTGTGACACGGGCATGTAAACCTTTATAAGCGGAAGGCTAGGCTAGAGCCACGTAAGAAGATCAGAGAAATCTTCCTTCCACCATCTCTTCGTCATGGTGACTGGAAAACTCAAAGAGTTTTACATTGAGATGTTAACAGAAAGAGCTAAACCCCTCACCGTGTAAGTGGGGCCTGTCCCTGATTAAAAATATAACGGACTCTGAAGGGGTGCTTTCTTTCCTTCTCTCCTCTCTCTCTCTCTCAGCTTCCCACTCTCTCTCTTTGCTTTCCCTCTCTAATCCCACCTCTATTTATGTACCTACCCATGTCTCTCTTTTCCATCTACCCCTTCTCTTTCTCCCTATATTCTTTCTTTCTTTCCCTCTCTTTCTCTCCTTTTCTATCTCTGACCCTCTCACTCTATCTCTTTCTTTCTACCCCTTTTATTTTTCTGATTTGCTCTATATCTATATTTCTCCTAACTCTCTCTTATCTCAATCTTTTTTTTTTTACCCTCCTTTCTCTTTTATTTCTGTCTTATCTATCTCCAATCTTCCCCTTCTCTCTGACATGGCCGTGGATGTTTAAGGGTGTGCAATCTACATTAGTAGGGTAATATGATCGGATTTACTTTATTTCCTTTGATAAATTCTGATCCCAGAACAAGTGCGCTGACCGTTTCTATAGTTATCTAAGACCGTTAGGAGATGTGTACACCGCTGTAGAAGTGCGGTAACGCTGGTAAGCCATCTGCTCGAAATCAAACAAATCTTTCTTCCCCCATCGCCAACTCCCAGCACTTTCATGGGTATTGCTGGTTAAATAATGTGATTCCTGTGAGTTGTATGATTATAAGCAGTCTAAAGCTATCAATAGTTCTATTAATACTTACATTATAAATTTATAGTCCAACAATTCGAGTATCCCCATGATATCATCTCCTCTTATTGGGGGGCCTATTTCTTGATTTTAGTTTCACATATGTCTTTAGCCACATGAATCTGAATTAATTTTTCACTGTAGCGTCTATTTCCTTTGCACGCCCAAGTTCACTCTTATTCAGTCCTCATGGCGATACTGGTCGTTGTTTAATTCTCAAAGTCTAGATTCTAAAACCTATAACATTATTAGTGTTGTATTAAGTGAAAGAATAGCACTTTACTACTACTAGAGTCTAGATCTAGATTTATAACAAGCTTTCGACCAAGACATAGAATAAAGTGTGAATTCGGATGGACTTAACGCGATCAATGATCACTCGGAGTCTACAGATCTAATCTAGACTCTATAAAAGGGATCATGGAGGAAGAACTAGAATTTTGATCAGCCAAGTGGATGTTTGCCTTTGGACAAGAAGTTTTCTTTTCAATTTTACTTTCCCTAGTTTCAGCGTATTTTCCTGACCACTTGGGTTATAAATCGCGTTTGAAAATGTATACAGTACATGTAAACACTGTGATATCACTCGTTAAGCTTAGCTAGACCTAGAACGGTGGCGGGTAAAACGGTCGTCATACCGAGAAATAAATCATAACCTCGGGAAAGCACTTAACACTATCGATAATTTAATAATAATCGTATCGCCATTTTGTTTATGCACGTTACCGACGGTTATCCGTAAGGCAACAGTACAGCTCATATAGTTATAGATCTACAAATAGTACAATATAACGAGTAGCCAGACATTCACCTAGCCAAACCACGGGGCTACCATCATGGAATTATAAACTCGCACATTTCCGCGAATTACAAAAACAATGATTGCCAACTCGGGAGGATCGGAGGAAAAGTGCAGAAAGGTGGAGGAAATTCCTCCTTTTGAACGCAAAAACGAGGATTTCAGCAGATCCGCGGAAAACCATCATCACTGGTAAATGATGAGCAACTCATTTCATGTCCCTCTTCAGGAGCACTCATTTTCATTTACTTGCAACAAGTAATTAATTTTATCTCATTATTCTATTATTGATGTTTAACAGGACATAGTCATTAACCACTAGTCATAAATTTACAAATGTAGTTTAAAATCCAAGCAAAGAACCACTGTAAAAGCATTTGCAGATAATGATACAGTACAGGTACTTTACCAGTTACTATGTGTCCATCATCAATCCAGTCCATGTCAAAGATCCAATCTTTGTGGGCTTGCTGAAAGTTGTAAAGATGTCAACAAATTAATGCAATGTTCTAATTCAATTAATTTATATGTTTGTCAAATATTTAATGTTAAGTTCCAATATCATGAAATTTTACATGCGTCCCAATTAGCATAAAAAGGAATGTATAAAGTTGTCTCTTAATCCAGATAAATGTCTGTCAATAAAATCAGATGATTAAAAAACAAAAGTCTAGCTTGTTTAGTACTATTTCACAATAAAAAAAAGAAAAATATTTGCAGACATGCAATCAAAAAAATTATGTACATGACAAATAACCTAAAAATATTACCTCTCCTACACAAAGTGGATCAAAATCAGGAAGTTCGTAAATAGCTAGATCGTTGGTGTTTTCTCCTCCTGTGGCCAGCATAGTGTGAGAAGGATTTATTGCGATACTGTGTATACCACAAGGGCACTCAGCCGGGATGCTTTCTGAGCTGCTCTTAAGTGATGTTTTATGTTCAAGGCGCTTGGTATTTACATCCATCACTAATAACTGTTTTGAAGAAGAAAAAAAAGAGATATTTCTTTACATAAATGAGTCATTTCCTGGATACCATTGAAGGAAGATCAATAAAAACAAGAAATTAAAGAAGGAAAAAACAAAACAACTTATTATCTTCATTTCTTGCAAAAGGAAGTAAATGAATGAGTTTTTATAATTTTTCTGCTGGTAAAATTATAGAGGGTTCCTATTATCATTATTACTATTATTATTATTATTATTTCATTTTGTGTAAATTTAATTTCTTTACTACACATAACAACATTTTTTTAACAAATGCTAATTGTTACCAAAATATGTAATAGTATGAATCTGACTTTGTGTAAACTTTACACGATAGATAAAAATGAAGAAGGTACCAATTTTGCTTACAAAGGTAGCCACTTAGAGATCTTTTTGATGTGCTTACCTTATTGCACTTAGTACCCATGACAACTTGAGAGCTGCTCAGCCATTTTGATGCAAAGACCTTGTTGACTGTACTAAGTGGCAACTCATTCTCTTCTATTATGGCAGGCAAGTGTTGGGAAACAAAGTCTGGAAGTTTCTGGGACACAAAGTCTTTGTCAGTAAGGCAAAAATTTGGTCTGTTTGACAGTCCATACTCCCTGTTTCGTATATGGAAAACAGCATCTGAGCTCAAGGGACGATTGACTCTACACAACTGTGAAGGATCATTATATTTTGGGGTAAGCTTTTTTTCACTGCCATCATCTGTGGAAAGAAAAATATTTAAGATGTTATGATTTCCATTTATAATAGAAAACTGACTCCATGATCCCATGTCCAGATTAGACAATTTCTCAAATTTTGGATTCAAACGGGTGTAATCCATTGGAAACCAATCCTCTTTTTAAGAATACAAGTGTTGTGGAAAAACGAGACCATGGAATGATGTACGTAAAATATAAGTGTATAATAACAGTACCAACAATTTACAAAACTTAATTTATAAACCATTGCTGCAAGTATTGAAGTTAGAAACTTAAAAACCAGAGAAGCCTTTTAAGAGTTTACCACTTTGCTGGCCACATACTTAAATCTTATGTAAATGCACAATTTGCGATTTTATAACATCTTTTTCCGGAGAAATTTGCCTCACACTTTGAAAGGCTGGAATTTTTTGATCCTTACAAAAACAGAGATCTGGAAAAAACGGAACCGTTTAAACCCCTGAAAAATACAGAAATTTTATTTTATAAAAGTAAAAAGGACTTACTTTCACTTCCAGTTTCATCCTGCCGAGGAAACTGATGATCAGTGTGTCTAGTTCGAATAATCACAAAATGCCGATTCTCCATAACTTCCAGATTTTAACAATTGTAACTTTTGAAAGAGGTCGTTACTCTTTACCCTGCAAGGAAAGCAAAAAAAAAAAAAATGCCAGCAAAATGTAAGGATGCTAGATAGCGATAACATTCTGACAGTACATGTGTGTACAGAACTTAAAAAGCAATGCAAATAATATCTTTAGAGATAGAGTGCATCTTGCAAGGTGTAGAAAAATGAGATTGTCTAACGAAAGATATATATATGCACTGCATGTAGTTTTTTTGTAAAAATGTGGGTATACCCTCCACAGCACTAAATTTAAGTGTCTTTGTTCAAATCAAATTCTTTTGTCCGACTGTTGAATTTAAAAGCTACTTAAGTTCTCTCATAATTTTTAAAACAGTTCACACACGGCGACGAATATACCTCGATTTCTGAATCTTTAGGTTTTTCTTTGATCTGCCTCAGGCAGTTTCGCCCATCCCCATGGGACTCTGATAACGACTGTGCTCACTGATCAAGCAGGGGCAGATAACTGTGAGCAGTTTAAATCGCAAAAATTGACTCTACTTCAAACTGTAGTTTAGACATGTTCTAATCAGCGCTCATTGAAAAAATTTATCTCTTAGTATTGATCAGATCTTCTTCTTTATTCAGTTCTTTTTTGTGCAACATACGTTTGAAATCAAGGCAGTTAGAAAGGTTTTAAAATACCCTTGTGATTGTTCCGTTTAATATGGGATACTTCTTTTGAAATGCCTACAGCTAATTAATGACACCACCAATTTTTTTCCGTTTTCACCTCTAAATACTCGGGAATTCCTTGACAATACGCGATAACAAAAATTTTCATTGATCTTCATCAAATAAAAAGTTAATATCACTTTGAAGTTATCAGTAGGTTCAATATCACGGAGACTGGTGACCTTACAGTATATTTTTTAAATAAGTACCTTTATTTTCCATTTTGTTAAATAATATTTGCAGACATTCACGAGATTACCTTACAGGAGTTTATTGGGCCGTTTGAGTAAATATATGGTTGTTTTATAATACTGTGGTGAAGGAATTACAAATGTAATTATGTTGTCAAACCAAAAAATTAATATGGACAACAGTGGGAAGAAGTATGCTTCTTATTGAAGAGAAACAGTATATATATATTATATACATAAAAACTTGTATCTTTCTCGGTGATGAAGGCCCAGAGAAAAAAAAAACAACAGAAGTTTGAAAAGAATCTCTTGGGTGTAAAAGAACAACAACAACAAGAAGTTTCTAAATATAAAGGAGCACAGAAATAAAACCAGAGAGCCAGTTAAGAAAGCTCTACAATCAGTATCAGACAGACCTAACAAATTCATAGGCAACCACTACCATCGTCATGAATCTGGCTGATACAAATCTAGTTCAGATATGATCTACACAGATGCCAAAGACACACAAGATCAAACAATAGACCAAACTTGTAAGATAAATTCCAAATACAGCACAAACTCAATGAAGGCTTTTAAAAGGAAAATGTATTTAGCCCTGTCCCATACGCCGCCTGTTACAGGACAACATAGATGATCTAAGAGCATTAGATGCGACAGAGCTGGTCGTGAAACAGTGCATAGAAATATACAAACAAGCTTTTCCAAATAGTATCACACTAAAACATCACATTCCTGGGAGTCATTGTGTAGATTTCATGAAAAGGTTTAATTTTGGAATGGCTTTTCACCTAGAGTAAAGGGATTTTAAAATTGTTGCATTGTACTATTCAGTTCTATTTCAAGTTGTAATAATTTCATACTCTTTAGTTTTTAACCTTTTTTATTATTTTAATCGATTCTTGTAACGCTTGGTTTCTTTGATACTATCATGTCTTCACGCTGTAGGAGGGAAGTAAAGGCACCAGACGCTTTTGTGTGGCAACTGCGGTTTATTATTTCACAGACTGGCACACAAAGACGGCTGCTCTCAACAGGACCCATGAGACCACAGTTACTCATAGTGTGCATGGTTAATGGTTTACAAGTCAGACTGGCACACAAAGACGGCTGCTCTCAACAGGACCCATGAGACCACAGTTACTCATAGTGTGCATGGTTAATGGTTTACAAGTCAATCTATTATGTATACAGAGTCTAGTAGATAAACTTGTCACCATCAACTATCTGATCTGTCCCACGGTGCGCAAAGATCCATGCCTACCACTGTTAGATTAGACTTTAAGATTTAGACATTAATACTCTGGTGGCGGCAGTTGTTGGGAAATTTCAGATCTAGCTAAAGCCCAAATCTTTGAATCTTTCATTTTCTTACCATTGCTTAATCGCTCTGAATCAGATTCCTTGCATCCTTTTGAAATGGTCCGTCGATCCCAATAACAAAATGAAACATTAGACCTAGATCTAGTCTAGATTCTTATCATTCTAGATCTTCCACCCAACTCCGAATAAGTTAGTGGTGCGCATTAGGATCGAACAGGATGTAATCTAGATCTAGATCTGGAGAAAAGGCTTAACTTTAGTATCTATAGCTCTGAATCAAAATCTATTGATTGAGATGTATTCTTGAGTAAAGGTCCCTATTAACTGCATCCAAATCTTAGAAACTTTTCAAGACCGTAACCCTTTGTAAAGTAAACTAGTTTTACGGGTTGCCAGAGAAATTAACTGTGTGTGAGTCAAATGTTTTTTTTTTTTAATTTCTTTTTATTTTATTTTTTTATTTTTTTTTATTTTTTTATTATTTTTTTTTGGGGGGGGGGGTCGTTTAAAATTCGTAATCTTCAAAACTTGCTGGAGATCTTGAGCTAATAGATTAAATTTTGCACTAATTTAAGTCGATGATAAATAAATACCGTGACCAAGGTATATTTATCAAGATAGTCATTCTTAAGTGAAGTTCTTGACTGATTTCCACCTTTTCAGGTTTTGTTATCTTGGAGTTGTAAAATGCCGTACAATCATGTATATTGGTTAGTTGGTTTCTCGAAACCCAAACCAATTACCTAGTTTATATCGTGGAGGGTCCCTAGGCAAATATCTGATTATCTTACATGCTGTCACGAAGGGACAGCGCGGTAGTAGAGGAACTTGTCTCAGTCAGTCATATTTACTCCTGCC
>RQTK01000273.1:73720-94021 GCA_003991915.1 Elysia chlorotica | reverse complement strand
GAGAAATATATATAACTGATGAGAGTGGGAGCAAGAAACATCAGGAAAAAAGAGAAAGAGCATTGTTATTGTAGGCCTACCCACCTCCATCCATCTCAAACGATAATCCATTATGACAATGTGTCTATTAGATTATCTCTAAGATATGACATCAAACACTCTTAGTAACTTTCCGTTGACCTCTTTGCTCATAACAAAATATTCTGCCTATCCTATCCTAAAGTCTGTAAATGTTTCATTCAACCAAATTATATTTTCTTTTCTTCCTCACACAATTTTCAATATATATTCATTGATAAAGTGAGAAAGAGCGAGAGAGAGAGAGAGAGAGAGAGAGAGAGAGAGAGAGAGAGAGAGAGAGAGAGAGAGAGAGAGAGAGAGAGAGAGAGAGAGCGAGAGAGAGAAAGAGCGAGCGAGAGAAAGATGCTACTGTCTTGGCTCATTTGTTTTATCTCCACGCTTACAGATGTTTTCTTTTTTTTTTCGGCCAGTGATGGGCTTGAGTATATGCCTACCAAGCAAGGACAAAATTAATACTTCAATCTACCTACAAATGTATCAGAGTGCCGTCCCCAGGTAAACTCAGCTTGTTCGTTTATGTTCTGTGCAAAGATCACTCCCTTGATTGTAGCCACTGACTCCTGAAATATTATAGACCACCTGTATAATTATTCTGATTACGCTCAATCATGCTTATTTGCGAGAATGATTTGAAGAAATGGCTAAAATGCTGAAATATTGATTATAATTAACCTACGGAGATGGCATGCCGATTAATTTTGTTTTCTGGATCCTCAGGTCAGTGTTTATTAATTTGTTTGGTATTAAAAAAAAAAAAAAAAAAAAAAAAAAAAAAACAAAAAAAAAACGCATACTGTCACACTGACTATTTATGAACTTACTTACGCCAATCGAAACAGTACAAGTTGTCATCGAAATTTTATTAAAATAATTGTTGTTTTTAATAAGCGCTGACACAGGCAAATTTCAGCACATTTATCTATTTGTCTATCTACTGTGACGTGCGTTCTAGAGATCGATATAAAAGGAATTATTATGAAATTACGGAGGCTTACAATCGAAATTAAGCAGGCTCCCATAGTAAGTTTCTGTAGATTTAGCGTAACGGAACGTACTAATGGCACATACCTACAGAATTAGACAATAACGTCAACCCTTTCTTTTAATTTCATATAAAAAAGCAGTCTCTTTTATGTTCTTCTGATTTTACGTTGGATCGTGTATGCATAAATCAGATCCAACAGTCCCATTTCTGAACAGGTAATTCGGGAGCCCATAACTAAATAAATAATTCAGGAAGTGTTTCTATCAATAGCTCATTTCCTGAAGAGACAACTATAGGTAACATTAATTTGGTCATGAGATAAATTTTTTTTCATTGACAACAACTATTTCCTTATTTTGACACCCCCCCCAAAAAAAAAAAAAAAAAAAAAAAAAAAAACACAAAAAAACCCCACAAAAAAACACAACAACAACAGCAACAACAAGAGCAACAACAACTGAGGTACGGCGTGGAAGCACTACTTCATAAAATAAAAATGTTCAGTGGCTAGATTAGATGTTGGTGAATGGTTTAGAACTAAAAAGAAATTAAAAAAGAAAAGAAACTGCAAGTTTTCACACACACACACACACACACACACACATATATATATATATATATAAAGATATATACTTTTTTATGAGTGAGCACTGACTATGCCGGGAACTGCAAGTTTTCACACACATATATATGTATATATATATGTGTGTGTGTGTGTGTATATAAAGATATATACTTTTTTTCCCCCGAAACAAATTAATACTCAATCTGATGTGACTTCAGGTGTCACGCATTAAGTGAGCTCTGCTGTCATGTTGAAATCTAGGGCGTATTGTGGACTAAGTGTTAGAGAAGGTAAAATCTAGGTTATTTGAGAGCCTAATCTTCAACTGTAGGCTTAGAAAAATGCTTTATAGCCCCACATTCTTTCCAGAACGAAATAAATTTTAAGTGTCACAAAATCACGCCAGACATACAGTGCTCCATATTCAGTTTGTAAGATTAACTATTCACTATTTAACAACCAGAATAGCATTCCTGAACATGAAAATATTTACTTTCAATTTTCTTTTGGGTTTGAACAAGAAAAAGTAGAATTTTATGGAATTGACACGCTAATTTCTCATGTCACGTCAAACTACATCTAGATCACATGAGACACTTGAATTGGGATTTTTATGAAATTTCATTTATATGACTGTGTTATAGAACTCACAGTTAAATCCCTTGTAGTTTCGTGGAATCTGACCAGATGGTTTGCGACAAAAATGTCTACATGTTCAAGACTCACATCAGAAAATAGATCTGAAAAAAACCTGTGCAATATCATATATCATATCATTAGAAAATAAATAACTTTTAAATATTGGAAAGGATTGTCTTTGTTTAAGTTTTTTAATTTAAAAATTAAAAAAAAAAAGTTTCATGGCTGTCTGATGTTACATTTGAAGTGTGTCTTAAACTGTAACTAACATCAGACACAACATTTCTTAAAATGAAATAGGTGCCATCATTTTTATACATCCACATTTGTTTTTGAATTTAGCTTTAAGAATTTGATATGGTAGATATTTAAAAAATAAAGTAATTTACAGATTGTTTTTGTATCTGCGTTTAAAGTGTCTGACGTGATTTAGGGAATGACGTTACATCAGCCACTTATTAAGTCGTCAATTATTTTACAATGTTAATTATTATTTGTCAAAATCATTGCTAGAAGTTAGTGACAGATGATTCTAAGTTTACGGGGAAGAAAGAAACAGAATCTTATACAAACATGTCTGATGGGACTTGCCACGCTTTAGTTTTGTGAAAATATAGTACAGTTTTGGACAAGAAGAGGTCAACCAGACACAGGGCATAAAGGAAAAACGCACATCAGAGAAGAATAGAGAAGAATAGAGAGATGAAGAACAGTCCGAGGAAAGACAAAAGAAACTACATGGAGGAGCTTACAACAGAAGCAGAAGCTGAGGCTGCAGGAGGCCAAAGAAATATGAAGAGACTCTACGGAATCACCATGTACCAGGAATCTCTCTCTCTGGGAGGAACAGAAACCTGAGCCGCCCCATCAAAGAATAGAATGGAAACACGATACCTGGCGAGGAAGAGCAGAGGACAAGATGGGCGTAGCACTTTAAGAAATCGGTCAACAGACCTTCCCCACCGGTCCCACCATATCCCACCACCAACTGAGCTAATTGACATTAACACTAACCTTTCCAACAGGGTGGAGATCGCCAAAGCCATTAAGTCTCTCAAATCAAAAACGGCAACAGGTCCAGACTGCACAACACTTGAGGGAGGCTTTTAAGGAGGCCGAGATACAGACCTCTACCGACATGCTGCACCTACTCCTATGCAATATCTGGGAACGAGATCAAGCCCCAGAAGACTAAGAAAGAGAACACTTAGTTCGTCACTATAATTCAATAACTTCGTATATAAAGACGCCACTTGTCAAGTCATCCAGACGGGAAACTAACAGAACAATTCAACGTGAAAACTGGCGCCCGCCAGGGATGTTTGCTCCCACCGACAATCTTCCTTATGAGGGTTGGATGGGTCATGCCAAAGTCAACTACGAGTCAAAGGATGGGCATCCAGTGTACCTTCATGGGAAAGCTGGAGGATCTTGACTTTGCTGAAGACATCAGCCTTCTCTCACAAAGACAACAAGACGCACGAAGAGAAGCTATATCGTATGTCAGACAAGCCGTGAAGACTGGACTCCAGATACATATCGGAAAAACTGAGGTCATACAAATCGATAACAGACAGTTCGACTGACTGCAGCTGCATAAGGAAAACATCAAAGTGGTTGAAAAGTTTGTTTATTTTAGTACTATTGTAGTGTTATAAGTAAAGGCGGGGGTGGGAGACGAGGACATAAGATGCCGAATCAATAAGGCCGATTTTCGAATACTCAAAGACATATCTGAAGGTCTACAGCCCTGTCGGTACGAAACAAGATCCGGATTTTCAATACCAACGTGATGTCGGTCTTGCTCAGAAACGTAGCGTGTTACTAAAACCAACAGCCATAAACTGCCTCAGAAACATTCTCAACGTGAGGTGGCCTGAAGTTATCCGGAACAAAGAGCTGTGGGACATAAATTCAGCATGTAGATCTGAAATACACAATCATAAGAATAGCCTATTTAGAATAGTAAAAATTACGCATACGGAATTATGGTACAATAATAGCTGAGAAATGCACAGATGTTCTAGAAAAGACTGTACGGGAAGATGCGTCTCAATTTGTGATTACAATGAAGATAGAGTTGATGAGTGCTTAAAATCATCAGAGATTATTCCATATGATAGCACATTGGTAAAAAAAAACAACTCTGACCATATATTAAAGAGACAAATCGAGGATTAGTCATCATGTTTTTGTAAGAAGAATGAAGGGACAAATTAGGTTTATATTTCTCATATATGTTTTAACTACATTTAAGTTTCAGGAATAAGCGAGCTCTGTTTCATCAGAGAAGAAAATGTATATTGAATGTTTGAACCAACCGTTAACCAATGAAATTAAAGAACAAACGCACCTTATTCTTTCTATACTCAGATACTTCCCAATGGTCGAACAATTTTCTCGACTGAAACAAGCAAGTTTCCGAAGAACATCCAGGGTAGCTGGCTACAAATCCGAGTGTTTTTGTGTTATTTTTTTTATTGTTTTTCTACTCGTATACTCACCTGACTCCCTGTAGTGTCATTGTAAAGAAACAGATCATGCACAAAGTCAGACTTCGTATTCCTTTGTAGAAAATAATCAAAGTGAGGTAAAATTACAACGGATGAAAAGAGGGTAGGTCAAAGCCCGTCACTAATGTCATGTTTGTAAACTGAATTGTTTTAAACAGTTTGTGCCAGAACACCAGACGAATCCCCTGAGGTTTCAGATAAATAACTGGGTAACCGAGACGATATAAAACAAAGGATCAGGCAAATTTCAAAAGAACTATCTCACAAGGGGCTCTTGACAATAGAAGGCTTTAATAAATAATAGTTCACCAGGAGTTTTGTATCGTTTAAAAGACGAGCTTTAATTTTGGTTCAAGCTAGTTCTGCAAGCAAAAGCGGTGAGTGATTCTAAACGGCGCGCTATGTTGTTCAAGTGTTTAAATGAGAACATAAATATTTTTCCCATTGCAAGATGAGAGCGTTGCGTTTTTTCTTGTTCAACATCTCTCAAGTCTTCCAATAAGTGGGATACATTTTTGCAAAATCTCACACATAGAGTAGTAAGTACAACGTGGTGGCAGCTTACGATGCGTCGCAACAATATGCGAATAAGCCGGGTTACGAGTCGTAAGCTACCGCGACGTTGTAATTACGGACCCTAATAGTATGTTGACTGAAGAATCGGTTGACTAGAAAGAGAGTAACATCTTTTCTTTGCGTATTACAATTTAAAACTTTATTACCGACATTCTTAAACATGATTGGACGTAATGCTAAGCTTTCCTGATTGTCATTTATGAAATGAGAGAAGTATTTGTGAACAATGGGAAACACATAGCTATAATCTAGTTTTTTTTTCAAGCATGTTTGGATAAAATAAACGACGCATGAACTTTATGCATACGCTAAGGACAAAAGTACAGTCTAAGTCAATGAACCGACCGAAGAGAACACATTCCTACAATAATTATAAAGCCAACAGTTACACAATTATAAATTTAAATGAAATTTCACTTACTAGTCAACGTCTATTCTATTTAGACTGAAGTTATGGGATAGTGCCTTCGAACTAGGCCACAGTGGCCAGTTATTTAGCGGAAATCTCATTTTATTAATCCTGTCTTTCCTTTTTGGTCAAGTTAAAATCCTTAAAGCGACTTAAGTATTGATCATTGCCTCTTGGAGTGATGGCAAGTAGCTGCACCTCTTAGTTGTATGGACTAGGTTTGATCCTAAAATAGTCAAATATTTAGCTAAGTTCACGTTCAGAAGAGCTACGAAATCCGTATGATATAAATCGTTAATTTAAAAATATCAACGCAATAAAGGTCACATAATATTAATATATTTACAGATGATGAATTAACTATATCATTTCAAGGCTTCTATTCAGCAGGCAAGGCAACTCGAATTCACCCATAATATGTCATGTTAGTTTTTAATGACTCTATTATCTTTACGCATCCTCTGATATGATTTGGCGCTAACTGTTTAACCTACTACTTGAATTTCGAAAAAAAATTTTCTCTTCAATTTTCATTCTTACAACCAGTATACTTTTACCAGCAGTTTGCACCGATAGTTACATATACTTTCAATATATCTTTGCAAATACACACATACCACCAGTGTGGAAAACATCAGAAATCATATCTGTCCCTAAAAAGTCACGTGTCATACAAATGAACCTTTTGCTCTTACATGTGTGGGTTTTAAATGTTTTGAAAAACTGGTATTGAGAAATATCTTAACAGCTACAAATGAACAGCTTGATATTTGTCAATTTGCCTATAAAGAAAGAAAAAAATCAACGTTGAAGATGCTGTGTTAATGTTTTTAAATACTATACAAAAACACCTTGCGATATCTAGAGTATCATCCAAAAATTGCATTTTGATATCAGTGATATTGCCTGTATTTTTAATTTTCTGACATTGATACCACATTGAAACCACAGTATGTTGATAAAAATGATGTTCAAAACTTAGTAGTAGTAGTAGTATCATCATCATCAAAAAAAAATATTAACCAAACTTGGGGGCAACACGATGTTATGTAGTTTCACCAATTTCATACCCTGCCTACACCAAAGGCTATCGGGCAAAAGGCACAAACACACCAATTAAATGTGTGGATGGCACTCGCTTAATTGTTAACATAACAAAAACAAAGATTTTTACGTTGAAGAAATTTACAAATTTGTGTCATGAAGCGATTTTTACTTATAATAATAATAATAATAATAATAATAATAATAATAATAATAATAATAATAATAATAATGTGTTAAAATGTCATAAAAACATGTTCGAATAAAAGTGTAAATGGTCCATTGGTGGCTTATAAAAAGCAGGGCTTTATAAAAGTTTAAGAGAGAGAGAGAGAGAGAGAGAGAGAGAGAGAGAGAGAGAGAGAGAGAGAGAGAGAGAGAGAGAGCGAAAAAAAAACCAAAACAACAATATGTTTGTTTTGTTGCTGAACGTCCAACGTCAACACTATATTATGGACAAGTTCCAAGACTGATTTACGCGCTGCCACACACGAGACAGGGCGGAAAGATCTTGAGAAAAATAACCCAAACAAGACTAGGCATATAACAATTTTCGTCATGCCGATGTTAACATAGATTGCAGAGATGATATTAAATACATTACTTGAAGAATGATAAAACACGATGGCCACTTTTTAAAACTTGACCATTAGTGAATATGCGTAATGTTTTGACCATTTAAAAAAAAATGGGGTATAACTTCAAAAAAGTTTGTTGGCTAAACAAAAAGTACTGACTGTTAATATTTGTAATTATTTTCAATTAATTCACTCTCTTGGAAAGAAATACGAAGACGTGGAACATGAATATAATTTTTGATTGGTTTTTATCTTTAGTTTGTTAATTTTTTCCTCAATATATCAATTCAAAGTAAGCAATCGCTCTGTAAAATCCCACAAAAACGAAACAACAACAACAACAACAACAGCACTCGAAGATATCTTAAATGATTTATGCTCGAAGCTGGATTGTTTGTTGGTTGTTTTCATGGATCTGTCAGATTGTAATGAGAAAATACGCATGAAGATATAAAAAAGATTTAATAAGAATATTGAGGGAGAGCTTGTACACAATGGCCGCCTTTTTCGTTCTTTTCAATTAACATCGCACTTTTTAAAATCTGATGTAGACAGGATCGCTGAGAAAAAAATGATACAGCCAAAATAAAAATTAAAAATTAATAAAAATTGAACAGGCGAACGACAGCACATGATTCCAGGCAAAAATATATTTGTTCAACAATGCAATCTATTGAAGGAAGTGGCAACGCCTCTCAGTGCACATAACAAAATGAAAAAAAGAGACACGCGAGGATTTATAAAAAATGTTTCCTAAAAATTAATGCGTTTGAAAAAAACTCAAATGTGCCGTAAAGCTCAAGACCCTCAAATACGTTACACTCGTCAACACCACTTAGAAAAAAATAGGATGGCTCCAACAATTTTCTACCGCTATGAAAGATTTAACCAAAAGCTCTATTTTCCAAATGTATAAAGAAGATTAACATACCAATATCTATACATATTAGAAGAGATTGAGCACGGAATTTTCTCCAGCCATACAAATTAGACCACACATTTGCTCATGTTAAGGATTTATAAACTTCATAATTCAATAGAAATAAATGTTTTCCAGGCACTCCGTAAGATTAAAAGTTAAAGACACAACCCCTTAGAAATCGTTTTTGAGCGTTGAGGTTGAGAAATTTATAAGAAACAATTTTTAAAAAGAACAAAGGCAACCATAAGGCTCGTCACAAGTGAAAAATAATTTTGCCGTGGTTCCTAAAAAATTTAACTAAGCAATGTATTGTGTTTCTTGATGGCCTGAAAGGACGATTTATAAGATAAGGCATGGTGGCGTAAATAGTATTTTTTTCATAGTTGTTTTGATTAAGTCTTTTATGTAAAAAGATGAACGTTTCTTGTAAGGTCACTAGCAGCTTCACGTCTGCTAATTCGAGTTAAGCAAGTCGTCTGATGAGACCTGAATCATATATTATTATATTCAACGAATAAAGATAAATGGGTAGCTAGAATATACATCGTTATCTTCAGAATTCAAAAGACGCCCACTCATCCTAACGAAGAAACTGAATTACAACTCGTTATCCTCTCAGCAGCAAAATAAAGCTATAGAAAAGAAATACTGTTGTTTACACCATAATGGTATGTCGAAAAATTATGTTGGAAAACCTAAAAGCAACGTTACTTTTACAGGTAACTTAAAATGCATTAAAGCAATTTTTAACTCTAACCTAAGCTCTTTCATGTGTGTGCCTGTGTGTTTGAGTGACTAGAAAACAGGCAAATATGTCGCCCGATTAAATTAAAAATAATTTTTTTTCTATAACAAAAAAAACAACAACAAACAACCAAGAACAACAAATAAACAAACAAAAAGCAACATTGTGCGGAACAAAAAAAAATGGTCTTCGGATTTGTATATCTTAAGTATTTTCAGATATCAGAGGTATTCAAAACAGTGACAACTCTAATTTAAAAAGATCAGAGAGACAAACAATGTTTTTTAAAGGAGGAATATATAAAGAGAAAAAAGAAGAAAGGAGAAAAGAGAGAGAGAGAGAGAGAGAGAGAGAGAGAGAGAGAGAGAGAGAAGAAAGAAATTTAAAAAAAAAGAAAAGAATCTGCTTTCATACAATTACAAAGTATTCAACCTGCTCGTACGAACGGGTATCCCAGCTTTTATAATATAAGTCTGCAAGGCCTAGACTCACATTTATTTTCAACTTTGTTTTGAGTGCGCGTGTTTCGACTGTTTCCTCCGTATATATTGTACCAAGAGTTTCAAGGAAACTGTTTGTTTATTCCGTTGCATATCTCTTGCTGTCTCTCACTGTTCAAAAAAAAAAAAAACAACACTAATCACCGAAAGCCTAGGTGTGGTGGTTAATGAAGACAATAAGCTTTTCCTTGCCGTTCTGGGATCAGCTGTATTTCAAAAAGACGCACACCAGGTTAAGTGGAACAACGTTTCCTGTTCACGATAAATACAACTTTTAATAAAACTTATCACATTAAAGTTTATGCTCTATACATACTTTTGAGGCGAAAAAACTCTTTGTTGTCTTTATTTAAAATTATTCTTCAAAACTTTTTTTGGTTTGTAAAAAACAACAACAAGAAAGTACCCTTCCACGATAATGGTTCTTCATCACGCCATCCTCCTCGCATTTTTACTAGTGGCCTTTCACAATGAACTTGTACGTTATAGATGCAATAATATTTTGAAATCACCACCCACAACTCTCCTAATTAGTGTTGACTTTTAAACTATTTGATTAAAATACCAAGCTAAGGTGTTAATGTAAGTCAAGTTGAACGTATTTCAACACTTACCTTACAAAACGATATGCAGTCACCGGTGTTTATAAAATGTATCATCCTATGAGTAAACCAGAGAGTGTGAAAACGAAATCTAGTCTCTCATCAAACTATGTTTTAGTGGACACCACTGTGTAAAGTCATTAAACTCTTTTCCCTGTAACAAAGCTGGCAACCATACACCAACAAGGCGTTTTTGTAAGCATTTTCCTTTACTTTTTTGGCTAAAACGTAGTTTGTTGACCGATTTTGTTGACAGCTCTGCCCAGAACACTTACACACACAGTGTTGTAACAACAATTCAAGGAGTCAATCAAAAAAGTATTTAATTATCTCTAACACCCTATTAACGTCAACGTCACATGAATATCTCTACATAAAAGTTTAATTATCTCACCCAATATCACTTTGTAATAAAACGTATATACTGGGCAATCTACTTTATCATCTTATATTCCCTGAGTTGAAAGACATGTATGGACACTTTGTTGATCTGCCATATTATGAAATTTAGATCCTTCTTCGCCTTTCATTCACCAACTCTTTCTCTCTCTCTCTCTCTCTCTCTCTCTCTCTCTCTCTCTCTCTCTCTCTCTCTCTCTCTCTTTCTCTCTCTGTGTAAACCTGTATCTGCCTGCCTGTCTGTCTGTCTGTCTGTCTGTCTGTCTGTCTGTCTGTCTGTCTGTCTGTCTGTCTGTCTGTCTGTCTGTCTGTCTGTCTGTCTGTCTGTCTGTCTGTCTGTCTGTCTGTCGGTCGGTCGGTCTGTCTGTCCGCCTGTCTGTCGGTCTGTCTGTTCCTATGTCTGTTTCTTTCTGAGTTTTTGTTGTTTTTATTTGTTTTGATTTTTTGTTAAATAAAATTTTGACTAAACTACCTAGTTTCCTTTGGCCTAAATATCAGTACACATGATCAAATTAAACCTCGTTTTTAACTAAAAGTTATAACTCAAAGGCTTCACAAATTGGATGAAAAGACAGAGAGCTAAATCGAACGTGATGTTACCACTTTGTTACCTTTTTCTTGCACATTGTGGAATTGTATTTCTTGTCATGTTTGTTTGGGGTGAAAACTCCAAAAAACTAATAAACACCAAAAAATCAACCTCTTTTGATTCATCCTTCACTCCAATATAAAACGAAGCACAACAGAGAATAATTAGATAAATCAAAACATTTTACTTTGTTTGAATTTAAAAGAAGTAAACCAAAAGTTGATAAGATTTTATCGACAATTTGATCCGCGGTTTCAAGATTTTCAAACAAACAACTACATCAACTTTTGTTTAACATAAAAAAGAGTAAGTGCTTTTAATTCTGAAATGATAATAAGAAATGTTAATTGTTCTAAACTCTAGACCGAGAGATTTAAAGTTAGTTGAATGGTAAAAAAAACAACAAAGAAATGATTGGGCAAGGAAAATCGATGACAAAAACTAGATGACAAATTAAATCAGAGAGATCTTGAATGGATTGAAACAAAGAATACCCGTAGTTGATATTTTACTTTCCGACCACAGTACTGTGGTGGTCTGTCATTTATTTAATGATATACTAAGTTTTATAAAATAGCCTCAATGTTCGTAGAGGTAACAATTTTTAAAAAACGTATATACTAAAATAGTACAGGTTGTTTTTCCCCTACTGCTCTCTTGAGACTTTTGAAAAGTCATTGTCATGATCACTATTTTTAGTGTAGGGATGGTTTCTAAAACCTGTCGTCCACCAACCGCTAGTCAAAGCTTCATCATTATTTAATGGATTTTCTGTTGACTAGAATGATGTTGCTCCCCGTGGAACCAAAGCAAGTTTGTATTGCCACCGATTTCCATACTGATATTTTCTCATTAAAAGAAGCTGAGCTAAATGCTCGGATCCTGACTTTTGTTCAAATAAGGATCTGTATAGTATGCCCATATTAATGTTTTTGTGGCTATATTTATTCGCATATACACACACACAAATCGCGAAGTTCTATTTGACCATGATGGAACGATTCAGTATGGAAATTTAGAGTTGTGCCTTAAAATAGTGAGATTTCAAGCAGTCGATACTGTCAACTGATGTAAATAAATAATTGCAAAGTATAATGAATAACTTAGTGTCTGCATTCTGTGGTGTCTGCTTTTGCTGGTTCTTTTTTTGTTGATTTGTCATGTTCAGCTGATACTGTTATTATTAAAAAAGTCACAAAACATGTAACAATGTGGCCGACCAAATAGTGGAAACAGTGGAAAGAAAATTGAGTTGCAGTTGTTCTACAGTCAGAAGGTATCTTCACAGAGATCGTATTTATCTATTGCTCAATCCACATATTCATCTTTTTGTCCAATTAGCATTACTTATTCTATATATTTATCTTCAGTATTGCAATCCGCAAATTATAATTAAAATAATGCGTATCAAAAACCGACTGCTATTTTTCCATTAGCATTACATCTTCTTAACCTAAACTTTTAGAACAAATATGTACCTATTTTCTCGGAAACCAGACAGTTACAACTATTTTTCCATTAAATAGGTTTATTATTCTCTTCACCATACATGGTTCAAGTGTTGAAAACCAAGCATCTATTTTAACAGAAACCAAACAAGTTTTTGTCATAATGAGAAGCACAAAACAAGCGTATGGTCATGACACAACTGTCATGTATATTAAATATGTCCAAAATGTAAGATTTATATTTAGACACTTGAAATCTTTGACGACGGCATTATGCCAATTTTCTTTTTTTATCAAATTTTGGAAGGCATGGGTAAAGAAATGAACCACTGTATTATTCACTGCCTTTTACACCGTTCTATATCAACTCTAAACTTCAAAACAAAATCTCATGAGAGGAATATACATCATCTGATGATTCAGAATAATTGGAATTAGACCAAAGATAATATACAGGAAGGAAGGCATTATCTCTCTAAGGTAAAAAACGGAAAAACAAACAATATTTAAATTAAAGTATATACTATTACGTTTAAAAGGCTACTGAACAAATGCATAAAACAAAATTAAGATAGAAGTGAGGCCAACAAATCGAACTCTATGAACCGCTCGTGAACCACGTAATACTCGTCTACAATAATTATTCTAGCGGCAAACTGGCATTGACGCTGGAAAGAATAATCAGAAAAATAATCTTAAACAATTGCCCAAGCAATGAGTCCAACAACCAGTTGAAACCCAAAGAGAGAAATCACCCAACACAATTAATGATACAGCATGAAAAAGTCATGAAAGATGGTTAAAAAAACCTCACATAAAGGAAATATTAACTTGCTAATTCTATAGAAATATCCCGGGTCTTACAAGAAAACTAATGAAAATCACAATCTTTTAAAGATTGCTTGAAGAAAAACGACTCTCAACAAAATGCACCTAATGACAGTATGGCAACCTTTTACGACACAAAATTCAGACATACGCCTTTGCCGATATCTGATTTTACAATTTTATAACTACTAAAAGATTTTTCTAAAACTGTTTCTAGTACTGGTTTTTGTTGAGATTATATATTTACCCGTTGTTATTTTATTATCATAAATTCAATTAGTTTCGCATGTAAAGACACGTAATCTATCGCAAACTTACACCAGCACTATTAAATGAAATTTCATTTGTTGTTAGAAGAGATTTTTAAACTGTTCATGTTGTAGCTATGTATTTGGTTTTTTTTTATTAAGTCTTTACATTTTAACATATTAGAAATTAAATGTAATTTCTATCTTGGCAACGACATAAAAACAAAGTTGTAATAAAAAAATATATTTATAGCGTAATTATTTCTTAAACTTAGCCTAGCCCTAGATTGAGCCGAGTTATTTTTAAAAATCAATTTTATCTTCTCTTTTTAAATGATTTCTCATGAAAAATAGGAATACACTCCGCAATACTCCTAGATGAAAGAACCTGTTTTTTTTTAGTTACTTTTCTGATATTTATCTTGGAAAAAAAATATTTTCTTATTATTAACTATTGCCAATTTATTTTCACTGCCTTATCCATTTACGCAGGGGCATTATTTTTCGTTTTTTTTAATCTATACTTATGTTAAATAAATTTGTCATGGTCTTTATACACATATTAATAAGGGCAATCGTTTCACGAATACTTGAACATGTAGCTCAGAGAGTTACAACACATTACTAAGCTAACGTGCTTTTTTAAATTATGTTTTGTTTATTTTTGGTTCTTGAAAGTTGAAGTCCTGTCCTCTTACCCATACTTCTGTAAAACATAATTTCAAAGGTCACTAGGTATCTACTTGGTCACAATCATTTCAAGAAAAATGTACAGGAAGCTCAGGTTTACTACAAAAGATTAAAAATTAAGTAATTTTTGTATGTCAATTTATTCATTAGTTTGCCGTTTTAATAACATTAACACTTGCCGCCTGTTCCACATTTCTGTCAAACATAATTTTTATACTCATTAAAATTATTCATAGTCACTTCAAATACACGAAAACATGTAAAAACAACAACAACAACAACAACAACAACAACAACAACAACAACAAATTGTACAATAAAAGACTGAAAGATAAAGCATTTGTTGTACACTCGATTTATTTACTTTTTATTGTTTTGAAAACTTGAAGGTCTATGCTACTTCTAATCCATAGTTTTCTAAATGAAATTTACAAGATCATTATGTTCGTAGTTACATGAAACCCACGTTTTTGAAAGATAAGGTGGCATTTATTGGGTTCGAAATCATCATTTACTTATCTTTTTAAAAACTTTATGGCTTGCCGTCTGATTCAAACTTTTGTAAAACAATATTTAAAAAAGAAAGAAAATATACCCATAGTTATTTAAAGTTGACAGAAAAAAAAACACACACCAAAAAAAAAACACAACAAAAAACAACAACACGAAGCTGCAAAAGAGCAAACATAACACATAACTTATATGTTTGATTCATTCATTTATTTATCCAAGTCTCTAACTGTACTGGCGAGTATTTACTTTCTCCTTCCTGCTCCAAACCTCATCCGTGTGTGGCGACCGCCGATGTACCTGTGCCCCTGTCTGGCCATAAGGCGCCTGATCACTTCGTTCAACGTTTTGGTTTTGTCACGTGTCCCTGCCCCGGGCTGTAGGTCCCAGTCAGTGTAGCCTGTGAATTTCCCGGCAGCCTCGGGCAAAACTCGGAGGGCTTCACACTCTGTGAGTCTGTCTCTTCCTCTTCCTCCCGCATCTTCCAAGTTTTGTCGGAAAAACTCATCACTCAGCGCTCGGCGTTTCGTATCTCTCTGTCATCCATGGTCCTGTTATGGCTCTTCTTTTCTTTTTATTTGTGTGCGTGGGTTTTTTTTCTCTCCATTTTTTTCGGTTTTATTAGCGTGAGTCTAAGGCACTCCCATTTTCGTATTTGTTCAATCTGTGTCTTACACAGAAAAGTGCCACCCCTGGTACTATTTTTGTCTTAACCCTTTTGTTCTCTTTTTGATTATTTGGAGTGTTTGTGTTTGGTTTTGTGTGTGTGTGTGTGTGTGTGTGGTGTTTTGTTTTTCTCATTTATAGGCGTCAGTCTTTGCCTCTAACCTCTTCGCAATTCTTCTGTGTCTTCCTCAGAAAACGGTCATCTCTCAGTGCCTCTTGCTTCTATCCTTTCTGTTTTATAATGTCCTTTTATGCTCCAGATGTAGATGTTAGATCTAGTAGAAGACAGTGGGTTGACTCATCTGTTTATGTTATTGTAATGTTGGTTCGTCCTCTTGCTCTCACTGTGGTATCCCCTGTTCAGGTGACCTGACCTCTGATCTCGTTATTCTTTTTTTTTTTAATCTCCATATTTGTAACCCTGTCACTATAAGGAGGTTTCATCTATTTGTTTATGGCGTAGGCCTATTTGATTTTGATTTGAATTGTTTCGCACCCTGAAATGTGTTTGTTTCGGAGTATGTTGTTTGTTTGTTGTCTTTGTTGTTGCTGTTTTTGTTGTTGTTGTTGTTGCTATTGCTGTAATTGTTGTTGTTGGTGGTGATTTTGCTGTTGCTGTTGCTGTTGCTGCTGCTATTATTGGTGTTGAGGTTGTTGACATTGTCGTATTTTATTTTTGTTTTATTGTTATTACTTTTCTTTAGCCGACCATTCTTGAAATTCACCATTGTCAATAATTGGTCAATTCATGTCAGATTACCTTCATTGGTTAGTATTTTCCCATATTTTGAAAAGTTTGCCTTGTGAAGTCACTCGCCAGCTAAACTCAGCCATTGCCCACTAACAGACTCTGTCTCTCCATCCTTGTCCACAGCTCTATGACAAGATCAACTCCCGCGCCCAGAGCCCCTCACGCCGACCCACGTCTGACGCCGTCCTCAGGACCAGTGAGGTGAGGCTTACCTGGAGCGTTTGCCTGGTGCTATGGACAGGGGGGTGGGGGTGGGGGTGGAGGTTAAAGTGAAACTCAACATAGAAATAATTAAAAAAAGGAATTAACTATATTGTAGGAGAGGGCTATCATTGACACTGTGAGTTGAGGAGGAAAGTGAAGATTGCTTTGGCTCTGTTTGTAGGTTTCTTAAAATTCTACGTGACTAATCTTGTGGACGGGTCCTGCTACCTGAGTCTAACAAGTTTAAATATTTTAACACAGAAAAAAGCGCCAATACTATGACTTTTTAGTCCTAAGGGATCATAATTATTCTAATTCCTACTGATACTGGACTAGTTAGTCGGGATCAAGGCGCCTTGAGCGAATTTTCCTCCCGTTGGATGGTGTCAGAAGTGAACATAGCTAACAAAACAACCACAAAACTAAATCTAGACTTGTAAGCAACAGTCAGGAAGGAGGAGATTAAAAATGTAGAAAATAGAAGTCAATTAAACGGGTAAAATTGTTCATCTCTAAATTTACCAAACATTTGAGGCTATGGCTAACTTGAGTTTGAACTGTTGTCTATAAACTTAAAGGTAAAATGACACATCGAAACGTCAAAAATCTTCTCACAAGTCACAACACGTCCTTCTTACTGTTTTCAGTCACCCCAGTTCATCTGCCCTTTTCAACATGTATCTCTTTAATCTGACACTTGCACAATATAGACTTGCTGTTGACGTTAGTTAGAAATGAAAAAAAAAACAAAAAAAAACTCACTCACCCACCTCCAAATGGCCTCGCTTCCAAAAGTAAAAACAAAACAAAACGATAACCAGTATGTACTAAACGCAGCTCTCTTTTGGTTACAGTTATTGGAAGCTTCAGTCTGTAGACTATTGAAATAAGATACTGTTAGTCCATGAAAATTATGTTTAGCTAGCTGCTTGGCATAATTTTTATTTTGTTTCACGCATAGATGTATAAATAGTACAATAGTAAAAAATGCTATTTAGACATGCACTTTTTGTTTCCAGTGTGTGGGTAATGCAAGGGAAGTAACAACAGAATACCCTCAAGGATATCTATAATTGTTTATTGATTACCTCCCTTTGACTCGTTTCTTCTATTTTTAAAGAGAGAGAGAGGGGGGTGGCACAGGTAGCTCAGTAGGTATTATTTTGGGGTGGAATTTAAGAGGTTGGCAGTTTGAATCACGGCCTCCATCGCCTTGTAGGTTTAATTGAGACAACTCAGACAATGAAAACCTTATCAAAGATAGGTTTAGGATAGTTTGGTTAATATTGATTTACAGTTATGAGCAAATTCGAGTTCTAGGTCGGTTCCCTTGTCTACGTATCGGATTTAAAGGAAAGATTGTAGACGAAGATTAATATGCCTGAATACTCCACACAGCTGAAACCTGCCTCCGCTAACGATGTCTGTCTCTCTCTCTCTGATCCCGCCCAGGTTTTACGAATGCTGCAAGCCAAAGCCCAGGGACCCTACGCCGAGGATATAGCGGAGCTCAGGGCGCTGCTCAGCTCAGCGAATATGAAGGTACGTCTGTAGAAAGAGAGAGAGAGAGAGAGAGAGAGAGAGAGAGAGAGAGAGAGAGAAGAGAGAGAGAGAGAGAGAGAAGAGAGAGAGAGAGAGAGAGATGAGGGAGGGATAGATAGGAGGTTGAGAATCAGTTAAAAAAAAGGAGGGGATGAGGGAGAGAGAGAGAATGAGAGAGAGAGAGAGAGGGAGGGAGGGATACAGAAAAAAAGGGGGGGGGGGATGTGTTATTTAAGTGAGCGTTATACAATCAGCGTTTTTGTTTTGTTTGTTTGTTTTTGTCTTGCGAAGAGGGAACTCTCTTCTCGTTTATTTTGAGTGTTTTTGGTTGCAGAGTTTAGATGAGCTTCAAAGATATTTACCTCTGTGAGTATGAACTGAAGAACAGAGCAACAGAGAAGATGGAGGCGTGCATTCTCGTAATGCTAAAAAGCTAAATGAAAGCTACCTTAGATGGGACAATACGTCGGTCAGAAAGTATAATAATATTATAGCAAAGATGTCATTCGTATGCTTCTGGGAGAGACGAGGTTTAGGATTTTAAAATGAAAATCATAGGTAATGAAATAAGTACAAAGTTGAAACACATACTAATATATAGGTAATTGACAAGGCAAGATATCATTTGTAACTAAAGGCGAACTAAAATCGGGATCTGCACAAAGCTGTGCACAGTTAAAAGGCGAATTCACTAAGTTCACTCTTTAACATTAACTCTAGTCTTAAAGTCATTCACAAGGGATTAAATTAATGTTAGAAAGTGAAACCGCCACTCTTTTCTGGGCTTGAGTCGCGATTCAGAGCAAACATCGATACAGGGTCACTTACCAAGTGCTTCTGATGATGGGTTATATGATAGGTTGATAGCTAAGCGTACATAACTGGTTCACATGCCCTCTCAGGTTGATAGGTCTCCATGACTACAGGTAAGTTGTGGGTGAACCGTCTGGGGTCAATGGTCCTTCTAAAGCTGGAATAAGGTCTAGGTGTTAGACGTAAATATTCTCTCTGTATCTCTTTTTTTTTTCTCTATGTCTCTCTGTGTCTATCTTTCTCTGTCTCTCTGTATTCTTCTCCCTTTTCCTCTGTCAAAAATACTTTCTTATTATCTCTTCATGTCTTATTCTCTCTCATTCCCTCTGCCTCTATCCATCTATCTATCTATCTATCTATCTATCTATCTATCTATCTATCTATCTATCTATCTATCTATCTATCTATCTATCTATCTATCTATCTATCCGCCGTTTCTCTCTCCACATTGATGTCACTCAGGCCTTAACGTTTCATTGTCTCAATGTTTTGTTTGCTGCAGCCGCCGACAGATGGATTTAAAATGGAACTTTATTTCTGCAAGTCACAGGTTCTGGAAAGGCTTGCGTGTCAATTGAAATAAAAACTGCAGCATTGTGATTTTATTTGAAACATTCAGTGTGGACAAAGCCAGCGAGGGAAGGGGAACTCGTATCAATAAAAAACATCTCGAACTTGTCTGGGGATTTGTTTTTTTTTGTTTTGTTTTTATTTTAAATTTTTTTTTCAAAGCTTTGAGAGGAGAAAACTAGAGAGATAGAAAGAGAGAGAGAGAGAGAGAGAGGGGGGGGAGAGACAGAAAAGATGGGAATAACACGAGAGTAGAGAAAGACACAGAGAGAGACACAGAGATAGAAACAGAGGGAGGGACAGAAAAAAAGAGGGAGAGAGACATAGCGAGAGACATACAGGAAGAGAGAGAGAGAAAACAACAACAACAACAACAACAACTACAACAACAACATCAACAACAACAAGAGCGAGACAGACAGACAGACATAGAGAAAGACAGACAGACAGACATAGAGAAAGACAGACAGACAAACAAAGGGTGACACAAACAGTTAAATTAAATGTCAACGCTACCATACAGCTAAGGACAGACAGACACAAACATCATAAATAATAGAGTATAATTTTAATTACGGAAACTATTTTTAACACATGTAACAGGCCGTACCTAATTGAGTAATTCCCTCCAAAATTCTATTATCGATCCGGGTTATTAACAAAACGTCCTTCCTTCCACTTCTCACCTCACCCCTCCTCCCACCTTTCTGCTTACTCCTAACACCACCTCCCACCTTCCCCCTTCTTCCTCACACCCCGCCCTCTTCACACCCCTTCCCTCCTCCCCCCTTCCCCTTCCTCTTCACACCCCCTCCCTCCTTTCACCTCCATCCTCCTCCCTCCTCTCACCTCCCTCCTTCTCCCTTCTCTCACCTCCCTCCTCT
>RQTK01000273.1:51679-62957 GCA_003991915.1 Elysia chlorotica | reverse complement strand
TAATAATAATAATAATAATAATAATAATAATAATAATAATAATAATAATAATAATAATAATAATAATAATGATAATGACGACGACGACGATGGCGACGACGACGATGATGACGACGATGAAAACAGTGATTAACTATATTCCTTAGCATAGACGGGTGATAGGTGTACATGTAATCTACCGGGCCGGAAGCTGGGCTAGTGCGAGGAGATAGAGCGGGGCAGGTTGAGGTGGATGTGTTGCTGCCAGATGTTGGCCCTGCCTGGGTTGTGTTGTGTTCGAGGAAAAGGTTGCCCTTTTGTTCTTATATCAGGCAGACATTGCAGCCAGGTACAGACGGAACATAGGATCGGGAACTTAACACAGGCTGAATGAGATCCGCATGGAAATGGATGAGAGATGAGTTTGAGAGGAGGGAGAGAGAGAGAGAGAGAGAGAGAGAGAGAGTAAGAGAAAGGTAAAAGATATGGGAGGCGTTTTCATTACGATGAGAGTAAATCTCGTGCGACAAATCCAAAGGGCGAGTGTGTGTATATGAATAATCTCACATAGTGTTATACAGATTACAGTTGATTTGATGAAGGTTTGGGACGCAATTTCCTCTCTCAAAATCTATCTCTCCCTTGTCTTTTTCCTCTTCCCCTTACTCTACCTCTATCTTGTATTCTCGCCCCATTTCGCTCTCTTCCTTTATCTCTGCCTCTCTTTCCCTTTCTATAACCATCTCTCTTTTATCTTTCCCTCCCCCGCTCCCTCCTCCTCTCCCTTCCTCCTCTCCCTCCCCCCTCTCTCCATCCCTCCCCTGCCCCATCCCGTAAAACCCCCGGACAATGGTGTGGATGTGAGTGGGACAAGCTGTTTCATGACCACTGGCCAGGAAATTGCCCTGCCCGTGGAGTGGACATGCGCTTCCAATGCGGATCAATAGGCCTTTAAGTCGACCACCCGGAGACATGGACCCCTCCATCAGGCGCTATGATAGCCCGGCGCCCTCACACCCGGACACTCAGTGTCACTCAGCCCAGGCCGGGCGCGATGATCCTGCCGGGGTTGCCGGGGTTGCTGGTCGGAGCTCCATGGGTCGTAATGTACACCGTTCGTGTACAAGATCACTGCGCTGTTCGGAGCTCCATGGGTCGCATGGTGGTCATCTGATAAACAACAGAACTAGATCCCCATGCTTTTGTTATCATTTAACGCGGTCTCACAATTTTTTTCGAAATGAGAGCCTCTAGACATCATATTGCATAAGTGAAGTCAGGCACATGTCTTCCTTGCGTTTTATGCAGGCACATTTTCATGAATCCCTCTACAAGTTTTAGCCCAGCTCTCCCCTGTGGTGTCTATACAAGGACGTTATTTCTTAAGTCTGTTCTGAAGTTTTTGTGGCGGACGGTCGTCTATAAAATTATGGTGGTGAATGTGCTCCAAAAACTCTTGAAATCGAAGTAGGGGGGTGGACACAAGTGTTTAAAGCGAGACAAACAGAATAACAGACAACGGTTTGTCTTTATCTCTATAGAGGTGAAGAAGAAGTTGCTGGGCTGTGGAAACATCACCTTGTCAAATCGATAACGAGGCCGAGCCTGTGTTTAGTCCCATGGGTTTCCAGGCCTGTCAATATAATCCCCTGTCGATAAAACCCGGCGCCTTAGTGAAGGTCACCAAGTTAGCCCCATGTCTCAAACTTCTTGTCCATCGACCACAAACGGCACGCAGACCTCGTCAGATCACAATCGCTGGCAATATTTCCCCACCCCTCAAATGAAAGGCTTTCAGTGGATACCAGATAGTGCTCAGTACTCTTGACTAAAGATCACTCCGGCAGACGTTCGAACCTGCACTGGTACCCTAGTCTCCGTATTTTATAGGAGACAGAGGGGGCCAAAACCTTGTCAGGGACAACATGTTTTGGTTGTCCTTTTACTTGGAGTCTGTATACTGAGCGTAGTGGAAGACGTTTTTTGGTATATTGTAATTAGGCGACAGTATATTCATTGAAATCACCACGGTATGATATCTTCTTCAAAAAAGGAAGCTAATTTTGGGGCTATTTAGTAGATGAATGTTGTCACTTGATCAGATCTATTCTGTCAACTGAAGATGAGGAAACACCAACAAGTTTTGAACATACAGCACACAGAACTGCTGGTACTCAGGTTCTTCCCCACGGCAGTTGAAAAAAAAAACATGGTTTGAGCCGAGTCCAAGCTGTGTCTAGAGAATTAAACGCAAGCCTCTTCTTACAGTCCGGCTTTGCCTCCGTCAAACAAAAGGGAAAACAGAGGAGGCGGTCTGACAACAAGAATGCGTGTGTAAGAGGAAAATCATTATATCCATCGTGTGACTGATCTTTGCTGTGTTTATACGCCTCTATAGTAGGGGCGCGGTGGTCCAGCTTTAGAGAACGTGCCTTCCACCCTGGAGTTCCTGGATTAGATCCCCGCTTTTAATAGCATTTAAAAAAAATATATTTCGATGTCAATGTAAGGTGCCATCCCAAGTCCTGAGTATCTCGCCCTCGGGTTGCGTATAGACTATTTATAACTTAGAGAGTCTCAACTTCATTGACCAAGGATAACCCACTGAAAACTAACTATTTGTGAAAACCGGCCTAACACTATCTTAAAGAGGGCGAGAGAACAGAGACTCAAAAGAGCAGGGAGAGGTTGAAAGAGAGAGAGAGAGAGAGAGAGAGAGAGAGAGAGAGAGAGAGAGAGAGAGAGAGAGAGAGAGAGAGAGAGAGAGAGAGAGAGAAAAGAGCAGGGAGATATTTAAAGAGAGAGAGAGAGAGAGAGAGAGAGAGAGAGAGAGAGAGAGAGGCATAGACAAATGACTGCGATATATATGATGCCACATAGAGCCTCCCGCCCACCAGGGACCCTGTATTCAGGTTCCATCCCTGAAGGCTTCATCACACCGCTGGATCCGTCTCAGGTTTTGAGGTGCCCAGATCTCCGAAACTTACCGAACATCATTCATCGATCTTGTCTACCCCTTTTATATGATCTCAGTATCTAGATCCCTCCTCTTCCGTTGCTTTATTTTTGTATCAACCATAATAATGTCGCAATTCTGTACTTTTTTCCACTCACTCTTTTATCAACTTTACTATTGCTATAATTGCTCACCCCCTCCTCCTTTGTCTGCCTCTCTCTAGCCTGTCTAGTTTACATGTCTGTCTGTCCTTTTAGTATGTGTGTCACACTGTCTGTCTGTCTGTCTGTCTGTCTGTCTGTTTCTCTCTCTCTCTTTCTCTCTCTCTCTCTCTCTCTCTCTCTCTCTCTCTCTCTCTGTCTCTCTCCCCCCCCCATATCCTCACACACACACACACACCTTCCATTAATGCTATTCTCGGGCTCTTCACAGAGGGTACACTGGGGTTTAGTGGCAGGGTTATCTGCTCCTGATGACCAGCTTATCTTCCCCTGGCTCTCTCTGTGCGAGCATGTCCAAGCTCCAGGCCTAGCAGTGTCCGGGTTTACTTTCTACATTGTAAAGTTCATTTCTCTGACGGCCTCTTTATCTTTATGGTCTGCGCTATTTTGGTCCTCTAGTCTTCCTCGACGTCTGTTATCTCCGCTGTAGCTCTGCCACTTTTCCACCTCATCTACCACTTTCTGTCTCAATTTGTCTCATATTTGCTCTCTCTCTCTCTCTCTCTCTCTCTCTCTCTCTCTCTCTCTCTCTCTCTCTCTCTCTTTCTCTCTCTCTCTCTCTCTCTCTCTCTCTCTCTCTCTCTCTCTCTCTCTCTCTCTCTCTCTCTCTCTTCTCTCTTTCTCTGTTTCTCTCTTCTCTTACTTTCTTTTTATCTATCTATCTATTCTATCTATCTATCTATCTATCTATCTATCTATCTATCTATCTATCTATCTATCCCCTAAACGTATTACATATTTATCTAAAGCAATCGGCGATAAACTTTCTTGGCGCGAGTGTTGAACACCATCCAAACCATAAGAATAATTAAATATCTACTCACTTCATTGAAATCATTAACTAAACCTTATATAGAGACTCGAAAAAATAATATCTACCTATCTATCTATCTGTCTATCCATCTATCATTCCCCTAAACGTATAACATATTTATCCACAGCGAACGGCGACAAGCTTTCTTGTTTAGAGTGTTTAACACAATCCAAACTACATAAATTAATTATATAATGTGTACTCAGTTCATTGAAATCATTAAGTGAACCATATATATGTTTTCCTTATACATTTTTTTTTGACGGGCTAATATAGCCTGTTGCTTCATGAAACTTTACCTGTTTTGTTCAATTTAAAAAGAGCAGAGAGAGATAGAGAGAGAGACAGAGAAAGAGAGAGGGAGAGAGAGTGAGAAAGAGAGAGAGAGAGGTAAAGAGATATTTGAATAATCACCGTATTTTGTGTTTGATGTGGATTTTTTAAAATCCTAATGAACTAAAATGTTAGTCTTTTTCCCAAATGAGCGACTGCTGCGAGTTTATAATGGATGCGTTCGTTTGATTTTGTCCGAAGGACGTTCTTTTCACGAAAGTAACGAATCGATCAACTGTGTGGGCAGTAGGGGGAATATTTGACAAGCATTGGCGAAGATAGCAAGAAAGGGGGGGGGGGCAGAGAGAGGTAGATACAGATAGAGAATTGTAGAGAAATGGGTAAGGAGGGTAGAGAGATGGAGAGAATGAGCGGAAGAGAATAATCTACAGTGAGCGCAATCTACCTGGTGCTGCGTTGAGTTTTTTGGATGGAACATTCCATTCAATGTATTTGAGACGAAGCCAGAATCTTATGAACAGCAAACGACATTTATCCCCTCTAATAAAAAAATTAATATGGGAACCTGGTTTAAGGGGAATTTAAAACATCATCGCCCCCACCAACACCCCTCCCCTCTAACCAACTTATTTTACCCCCGCACCGATCCGTTCCTCCTCTTCCAATATTAACGCAAAATTCCATTGTGCTGTAGAATGTTTTTGCCTCAGCTTTTCACCGTATAAATGCACAGCTGACTTCTGGAATGCCAAGTTCCAACCCCAACGATGTGCGGGGACACTCTGGCAGTTTAACTTTCAAAAGGTAAAGTCTTTTTTTATTTTCTTCACGTACTTTAAATGGATTTTTTTAAAAAGAGAGAGAGAAAGAAGATTAAAAAATAGATTGATAGATAAATACATATTGAAAGACAGACAGACAGACAGACAGACAGACTGGAATCTAGAGAACTGATCTCACCTTTAAGCTGACAATATTAATTTTAGAAACTCGCACTCTACTTGTCTCCAGCAGACAGACGAGCACGACCTTGCAGATGACGTCGCTGTAGTCAGTTGTGTCAACATGGATGTACAATGATTGCTGGCAGGGAACTTGCAACTTGGATCTTGTCCTCACCAACTTGGAGATGTTTTTTCCGAGTTGGTTTAGCGCAGGCCAGGGAGACGGAGATTGTCTTGTGCGGGTATATCCGATTAGACTGGCTCTTCCACGGAGCTGTCAGGAAGGAGTCTTGCCCCCTAATTGCTTCCCCTGTGTTTTCTGGGGACCATGGGAGCACTTGGGGTACATACATACATACAAACATACATACATACATAGAAAGGAACACGGATGAACAAACACAATAGGGACATTTAAATTGAACAGAGCAGAGGCTGACAAACTGAAGAAAAAAAAGAACCTACCTAACAGAATGTACACGTGAAAACGGGGGGGGGGGGGGGGGTGCTTAAATATGATCACACTTAATATCGTGTTTGTTTTTGGGGAAGCTAGCACAGTAACAGCAATATTGTGCCCATGATGTCTTAAGACAGTTGATACATGACACTAGTATCAGCAATGACTTAAGCATGCAAATTTTGTATAAAAGTCGGCTAAACCCGAAGAATTCATACACTATATATACAGCGGTTTCAAAGACCCATATGTGGGATCATTGGTCAAATTTTATTATATTTATAAATTTCTTTTTAGAAAAGTCGAGGATTGTGTAAATATGAATATGTTTCTTACAACAAGAGAGGCGAATTTTAAACATCGGTGTGTGTGTGTGTGTGTTGTACTGTTGGTGGAGAATGGACGGGGCGAGACTGCGCTAGATAGATGGCACAGCTGTACAGCTAGAGGGTTGAGGGTTGAGATCCTGGATTCGCGGTTGATGCCATGCGTCAACAAACAGGCGTCGGTGTATTAGGAGGACGGAGCTAAAAGGTGTTGTGTTTTCTTTAGCTGATCTCATTCTCTCTCTCTCTCTCTCTCTCTCTCTCTCTCTTCTCTCTCTCTCTCTCTTTCTCTCTCTCTCTCTCTCTCTCTCTCTCTCTCTCTCTCTCTCTCTCTCTTTCTCTCTCTCTATATCTCTCTCTATATCTCTCTCCTTCTCTCTCTCTGTCTTTATCACTATCGTTCTCTCTGTCTGTCTAGTCTCTCTACCTGTCTCTCTCTCTCCCTTCTCTCTCTCTCTGTCTCTCTCTCGTCTAACTACTTTAAGTACTTATTATATAATTATCCAAATGTGTATGTGTGCGCCTATCTTTAGCCCCATCTCTATGCCACCTAGCTCTGACTCCATCACTTTTTCTTTAACTCTCCCGTTTTCTTTCATTTTTTTAATTGTCCGTTTATTTCATTCTTTCACTTTTCCGTCTATGTCTCATATCTACTGATATATTGTTATATGTGGTAAGTGTTCAACTTGTGTGTGCGTGTGTGTGTGCGGCTGTGTAATCTCTCTGGTCTCTTCATGTGTGTATCTACCTATTTGACTTATTAGTTTCTACTAAATTAAGATCCATCCCACTGTAACCCTCCTTTGTTGAAACTGCTACGTGTAACCGCTAATGCTCAAATTGCTAGAAATATCAACAGCGACGCTCAGAATTTTGGTCTCTTCCTTTTAAGTTTTTGTCTCTTCGCTTGGGTTACCCCGGCGAACACAATTATCTGGTGAGCGAACTGGCTCAAGTGGTAGCACTTTTGTCTCCAGATCGGGAGGCCCACCTTTGATGGGCCAAAATGTATTAACTTGTATGATTCCACAACCTACGGGTTGGGTGTTACTCTAATCTGGTCGGCTGAGGCCGGAGTTCAATTGTCAGACGTCTTTCTTGGGACGCGTCCACTATGTAGCCTATATAGTGCTTTTTTATACGTTTTGGAACAACAAGAACAACAACAGAAATAACAATAATGTTCACTTGTGCGTGAAATATCGAACATGTACGTCTATCAGCACATGATGGAAACTGGATACTAATCAATTTTTCAATGCAAACCGTATGTATCCACGCTTCTAATCCGTAGCTCAGTATCTGCTGTTCCCGCAAGCTTTGATTGCCATTCAAATCATCCGTGACTTGAAGGTGCTATTTTAGTGATCTAATAAAACATTTTATATAGTTACAGTTTTAGTGAACTGGATAAAATTATCGTTGATCACATTATCGATATCGTATCTAACTGGTTGATTTGAAGACAAAGCGACCCTGAGTCCAAAAATAGCGCGAGCAACCTGCGCTGTATGACGCAAGTCTGCTTAATTCATTTCAAGATATTAAGTTACATACACGCGATATGCTGCGCTGGCCGGTAAAAACCGTGAAATTTTAGACACAGAAGATAAAAGAACAGGTTAGCGTGTTGGAGGACAAAGGTTGTAGGTTTGGGTGAGTTTCTCTATCCATTGTGAATGGATTCCATAATCACCTGTAGCCCTAGCCTGAGCAAAGCTTCAAGCTCTTCTCTCCTACAATGCTTTCCCCGTGTAGTGAGTCTGGGTCTGTTGTTGGTGAGACCTCTCTCATCATGGTCTAGTCGGGATGTATGGAACAGTTGGTGCTTTTGCTTGGATCTTTCTGGTTTGTGGAAGGGATTTGTACACGGACAAAACAATTCAATTAATTCCACCTTTGCGTGCATTCTGCCTTGGAGGATTTTTCATAGCGTGATAGCATAGATTTTATTTCATGACTGGTGCGCCACACTCATGTGAAGCTGGGTGATTTTTGCACGTTGAATACTTCACAGTAATAACTATAACTTCTGTGCGATTTATTCGGTAAAGCTTAAAATGCCCCTCGGTTCAGTGTCCTAGATGGAAGGTTCCTCATTGGCCTCTGGACAGCAGCAGAGCGATTCATGGCCAGTGTGCAATACTACAGCCCATACATTGTACGCAATCACGCTAAACATGTCCAGTGTGTTTTTCAGTGTGTGGGAGATAATTGTTAACAAAAGTATTTTGACTAGCTCTTTGAGCAGCTCCTGAATTTTCGAGATATTGGTCATGGAAATGAAAAGCACAAAATAAAATCTGCACAAATGGTCGGCCTCGAGACATGACTGTCCTGTGACCGGCTGATACAGACGTCCTGGTATGCTCGTCTTCTATATCTTCATGCGTGGAAGCAACTAAATTTATCAGAAGTTAGTCCGGGGACCCGCCCACGATGTAGCCTATTCGATGACAGTGGATGTTACAACAACCACCACCACAACGTACAAATGACTGAATGATCGGGTTGGCCCTATCCGTGGCCGCGGTGACGGCCGTGTACAGCTCTGTCTTCCTGTCTGTCTGCGGCTGTTGTTGTGTTTGTTGTTGCTGCTGCAGCTACTGGTGCTGGTACAGCGGCTGTCACTGCCGTCACCCCTGTCACTCTGCAGGTCACGTGACTGTAGCGGGGCAGGGCGTGCAGGGGTACGAGCCTCTAGACTGAGATCGCCAGCATAACAGTAGTGGCCCCGCTTCGTCAGAATTATCGGTTATCGTATATACTCGACCAGTGCTGGGTCTACAAACTCATTTCCCTGTGGCTGGGGATACTCTAGGTAAAGTGTGGTTATATTTTGCTTCCCCCTGGTTGGATCGGTGTCAGTTTAATGTGACCGACTGAGACGGAAGTCATGGCATCCCCGCCCTGTCCCGTGTCAGACGTCAGTCTTGGGGCCCGTCCAAAATATAACCTATTTAGTGTTGGATGTTAAACCAACTCAACTCAACTCAACTCCCCTCACTGAATGTCGCTGAATCCAGATTTTTTATGTTCGAATCCCGCGGTAGGTAGAAAATCAGTTGACCAATTTGTTTTCCTACTGGTTGGCTCAGCGTCAGTAGAATGTGACCAGGTGAGGAGGAGTCCTGGGAAACATTTCTCAGATTTTAGTCTTGGGACTCATCCACGATATAGGTTTGCGTTTAAAAAAAACCCACACTCAACTGACCCAAGCTGTGAAAGCCGCCTGATTCCGACTTCAGGGACTGTATTTCTTCAGACCTGGCCAATGTGCTAGACGGATAATTCCCTCCATAAGTAAGAGATAGAGATAGGAGAGAGAGAGAGAGAGAGAGAGAGAGAGAGAGAGAGAGAGAGAGAGAGAGAGAGAGAGAGGGGGGAGATAGAGAGAGAGAACGAGCAAGAGGGAGTGAGGTAATGAAACCGTTCACACCCTTGAGTATTTAGAGTGCAAGCCGTAAAGTCGTGTATTCATTAGCGCGTACCGCCAAACTTGTTCTCCTGCATAATTAATGTGGAGTTCACACATAGAGACTGATCTGAACGCGCCCACTGACATAGACTGAGTGACGGTCTGGGATTGTTGTGGTCGCTGCTACAGTGTGGGCTTACAAGACCTACAACTAGTGTCTCGTCACTGGTGCGGGTGTGTGTGTGTGTGAGTGAGCAGAGAGAGAGAGAGAGAGAGAGAGAGAGAGAGAGAGTTAGTTTTGGGCCCCTCATTACCTCGGTTTAAGCTCAGTGCCCTTCCCGTCTCTCATAACCTTGAAATTAGAAAATGAACCCTCTCCAAATAAAAACAAAAACAAAAACAAACAAAAATCACCTCAAAATAAAAGAAAACTAAACAAAACCCACTGTGTATTCTGGCCAAATTTTACTGCATTTATTATGTCTTGGTGAATGAAGAATAGCATTGCTTTTTACTTTTTTATTGGCTACTGTTTTTTTGTCCTCCTCTTTATTTATCAATGCTTGTGTATGTATGCGTTGGGAGGCGCGGAGGTGTGGGGTTGGGAAGGGGGGTTGCCAAGAATACCAGAGTGTTATGCAGCCACACTCTCCTACATTGTCTGATGAAAAGAAGCGTTGCATTTGTGCTTTTTTATGGTTTTTTCGTTAAGCTGTTATCAATGTATCTTATCTCTGCAAATGAAAGGGAAATCCATATTCTGTTTCCCCGTCTGTGGCGAGATGTATCACCGCTCGATGGAGAAGAAATTGTTGAATAGCGCGAAACCAGAGCGGTAAACCTGATATTGATATCCATTGTACCAGCTCTTATTTCTCTACTAGAACGAAGTACAGCTCATGGATTTCTCTCCCTCCCTCTATAGAGAATAATAATACAGCTCACGGACTATTGGGTGTCATTTTACTAACATTCCCCTCTGTTACTTCAGTATGATTCATTGCGCTCAGTCTCATAGTAAGATAACTCTTGTACTAGCGGTTTATGGATAACTTTCTGCTAGAGACTTGGGAGACCTTAATTTAAAGACAGCACCAAAAGCACAACTCAACCATAATAATGTTGTTATAAGAACATTCTCTGCTATTATATCAGTATGATTCGTTCCACTAAATTTCCTTGACTCTCGTGTCTGTGGGTAACTTTCTGTTAGAGACGTAGGTATAGGAGACCTTAATTTAAAGACAGCACCAAAAGCACAACTCAACCATAATAATGTTGTTATAAGAACATTCTCCGCTATTATTTCAGTATGATTCGTTCCACTAAATTTCCTTGACTCTCGGCTAAGCGGTCTGTGGGTAACTTTCTGTTTGACCAGGAGACGAATATGTTTAGACAAGCCGTGGTTCCTCTTGTAATCAATATATCAGAGAGTTGGAGAGTCGAGAGTCGAGAGATCATCCGAGATGGTGGTGGCTTTAAGACCGCCACCCGGTAGAACTACATCTAGATCTAGATCTAATTTCAAGTATCGGATTTTTCTGAATCAGACGGACTGTAATAATACTGGTGGTGTCAGTGTGGTGCGTGTTGGGTTGGTCGAAGGGGTGAAGCTCAGATCATAGAGCGCGCGACTTCTTTAAGGAAAATTACAGCTAGTTCAAATCTCAAACTGGTAGACTCCCTTCTGGTTGTACTTTGTGACCGGCTGATACAGACGTCCTGGTATGCTCGTCTTCTATATCTTCATGCGTGGAAGCAACTAAATTTATCAGAAGTTAGTCCGGGGACCCGCCCACGATGTAGCCTATTCGATGACAGTGGATGTTACAACAACCACCACCACCACGTACAAATGAC
>RQTK01000273.1:38885-51608 GCA_003991915.1 Elysia chlorotica | reverse complement strand
CTCTCTCTCTCTCTCTCTTCCTCCCTCTCTCTTCCCCTCTTTCTCTCTCTCTCTCTCTCTCTCTCTCTCTCTCTCTCTCTCTCTCTCTCTCTCTCTCTCTCTCTCTCTCTCTCTCTCTCTCTCTCTCTCGCTCGCTCTGTCTCTCGTTGTCTTATTATGCTCGGGAGCTAGCTATTCTGAGACGATGGAGAGGCCCAGCCTCTAGACTCACCCAGGACCAGAAGGTTTATATCTAACTTTGTTTAGTTTGTTGGACGCAGCTCTTTCTGTTTATTATGGTTGTTTACATAGAGAAATGTACAGTATTTCTTGTGATGTTAGATTTGGGTAAATGTCGCTTTTTTAGATCGAGCATGTGAACTTGTCTTTCTTGGAGCAGCTGGTGATTCTCGTGTTTGTAATGACAAGTAAAGTGAGCAGCACTGGGTAATAGATGTGTGTGTGTGTATGTGTGTGAGAGAGAGAGAGAGAGAGAGAGAGAGAGAGAGAGAGAGAGTGAACAGACACTGTCACTAGAACGTCTGTTATGACCATTTTCAAAAAAAAAAAGAAAAACTAAGAATTTAAGAAAGCTCTTTCTAGGAATTAATGCTTTATGTTAATCTAAAACAATTATTACAATATAAAAATAGTCACTTTGTTTGAAGGAATAATTTTCGATGGAAAGAGCCAAAAATATTATTGTTAAAAAGGGGGGTTGGGGGTTTTGTGTGAAAACCCAAAGCTTATGAAAATGAAATACGAAATTCAGTGAGCACTGTCTCAGTTGATCCCCAGAGGACAGGCTTAAAAATCGACCCGTGTAACAAAATCAATGAAGGAGCTTTTCTTTATTAACCTAAAACAAGGTCCCAATAGGAATAGTCTTGTTTAGGGGAGATATACTTTTTAAACTTCGACTGCGGCTGTACCCATTGTGTTGACTCGTGAAGATCAGAGAAATTAGACGGTTGTGAACTTCGCTGTGCGGACTCTGCTGTTTTCCAGTGGGGGGGGGGGGGGGCGCAGAGGAACTGTTATTGATTCCAACACGGCGGTTTTCGATACATCTGCGAGACCTGGCGTTAGACACCAGGGGTCGTACACACACCTTCGTGTTAACTTACGACTCGCTGTAAGCCTTCATAGTCTTACATCTTAAGACAAGCCTTAAGCTTATCACAAAGTTTTTTATCTTGTGCACGTACTGCCCAAGGCATGGAGACTGAGCTGCCAACCACACCAGCCATCAACGTAAACATTTAAATAAAGCTTTAAAAATGCACATATTTGCTTGTTTGCGTAAGGTTGGCAGATGTATAGGTGCTGATGTTGCACGCCAACTCACCTCACGCAGGTCCCTAGGCCCTAAGTGGAAGTCCTGCAGAGTTTAATTAGTAGGCGGCGGATATCCCTCCATGGTATCCGTTCTTACAACATTATCCCGGGTCAACGTTTTTAAAATTGGTCAGAGGGCTAAGAGCTACTTAAACACGTCCAGGCAAAGAGGTCCAGTTGGCTCAGTCGCTAGCGCGCGGTTCCTGTTGGGAGATTTTGGGTTCGATTCCCGACCAGCCCGCCCTTCTCTACGTTTGTTGTGCCAGTGCTAGTTTTAAAATACTATGATGGACAACGGGAGAAGTCCTGGTATCGTCACTCTGTTTCTATTTATTTTGTGTGCATATTTCCAGGCATTAATGCCGGTATTCGTTCAGTTTATAGCCCAGTTACTGACACAGATCGTTGAAAACACACCTACTAACGTCAGTAATAAACTTACCGCCACCGACTTGCCCCTGCTATCGTGATCAGTCTGTTACAGTATGTGTGTTTGGGTGTGCTTCAAGAAACTGGGGATTATTATTTTTGTTTGATTGTTTGTTTTTATTGGGTTTTGTTTATTTGTTTGTGTGTGTGTGTGTGAGGGGTGGGGTAAAGGGTAAAGTGTCACTGGAAGAGTGTCGCTCACACTAAAGGTGGACAGCGTTCCCTGTATTAACCACTCGAAACAATTGTGTCTGTGGACCGAGCATAAAACATACCCGCAGTAGAGCGCTCGTAGCTCAATAAGTGAGTGCTCTGGAGGGACGAGCGGGAGGTCCGCTGTTCGCATCTCATATGGTGCCCCTTTCCTTCTAAGGTTCCTAGACCCTAGGTTTATGTCGGGGGACATTTAATGATTAAAATTGTTTTCCTTTTGTAGCAATAGCCTTCTCTTGGTTTATTGTATACCAGTATGTCTAATTCTTCCTCCAACGGCTTGCTCCTCCCACCCAGGCGTCTATTGTATACCAGTATCGTCTATTGTTTACCAGTATGTCTAATTCTCCTTCCAACCTCTTGCTCCTCCCACCCAGGCACTCCTCCAATCACATGACGTGGTAGCGCACGAAGTGTACAGCGAAGACTCCGCCCACCACGCCACGTCATCGTCGCCGTCAGAACACGCCTCGTCTTCCAACATCTCCGGCCCCGCCCACCTTCCTTACGTCAATGGCGGGGGAGGGGGCGGAGCTATGATGAGTGGCAACAACGGTGACGTTGGGGGCGGGGTTATGGGCGGGCCCAGCAGGATGGACAACGGCGGGGACGGCGTGCTCAGGGTGAGGCTGGTGCAGTTCCAGAAGAACACAGACGAACCCATGGTAGGTCCACATGTCGACTCTGTGTTTATGTCATTGATGTATTGTTTTTTGTTGGGTTTTTTGTTTGTTGTTTTGCTATTATTATCCTATGGATGTTGAATCTTAAACTTATCATTCCAATGCCGGCTGCACACCCCACAAATGTCAGTCTTATTATCGAGTGTAGGGCGTAAGTTAAGGAATATTGCAACAAGAAACACTTCAGGATTCTCAGGCATTGCCCACTTTGTTTTCAGATATTTCTTCATGTTCTTCATTAAGTCCATTTAAAATGACTAATATTGCAGAGTTGTGGAATGCATTTATATGTATAATATATTGACACAATGACTGCATCTCCCGCTCACCGTGTCCACGTTGTCTGTCCCTCGCAGGGCATCACGCTCAAGGTCAACGACGAGGGCCAGTGTTTCGTGGCCAGGATCATGCACGGCGGGATGATACACAGACAAGGTGAGGCACAGCACACACGGCACACAGAACACACAACAGACATATACACACAGCACTCATATACACACAGCACACATACACACAGCACACACACATACACACGCAGCACACACACATACGTACAACACACACATTTATAGCACACATACTCAGAGAACACACACAGCGCGCACACAAAGAACACACACAGCACACACACACACACAGAACACACACAGCACACACACAGAGAACACACACAGCACACACACACAGAGAACACACATAGCACACACACACAGAACACACACACACACAGAACACACATAGCACACACACACAGAACACACACAGCACACACAGAGAACACACACAGCACACAGCATCTGTAATACCTGTCTCTTTCCGTGGTCGGATCGGAGACCATGAAGCTGCATCTTAGTTAAACGTCGTTGGTCTCATGGGAGATCATGATTATACAGCGACAGGGCCTCAGAGAGGGATAGCGTACACTCGGGGTTTGGCCGGTCACAGCTAACACCAACCCTTGTAAAACGGAGCAAAGTGACTTTTGAATCATAGATTTAGGTACCGGATCTTCTGCACCGGTGGCCGATCCTTCCACTCCAGCGCCATAACGCTGCTCTAGTCTCTGTAATATTGTTATATGAACAGACTTTCCCATGGATGATTCTCTGCAAAACTGTGCGACTCGGATTAGCCTCTTGACTACCTGGTAGACTTTTGTCTTAAGGTGGTTTATATGTAGAAATAATCCGTTAATGTCGGTAATGCCCAGAACAGATTTCTAAACTGGTTGAGTGAAGTTTATATTATCTTAACTTATATAGAAGAGCCACACATTTTATGACACCGAGTGTGTGGGAGATGTGGATTGTTTGCTTGTCTGTTATTGATTTGTTTAAACCGCTGGCATACATTAATGACTCAAGTAAGAAAAGTTATACGTTATTCTTTTTATGGGTTTCGATGTGTCTTCGGTGGGCTTCGGTATTTCAATTGGTTCTTGCTCTTTGCTAAGAACGCGAGGTGTTCGGTTCAAATCTTAGTTTTTGAGCCCTTCTCCGCGAAGAATAGTCATGGGGACTCCTGTGGGACTTAAACTAATCTAATATTTCTGACACATCGGCCCAATAAGTTCCAAGCCCCAGCTAGACTATTGTGTGTTGTGCTGTATCGATTGGCAGTGTCTTGTGGCGCGCGTGTGTGTATGTGTGTGTGTGTGTTTTGTGCTCGATATGTGGGTAACTTCTACGGGAATCGACATGGCTGCAGATGACAGGTCTGGCAAAAACACCCTATTGGTTTAAAATATTCAGCTCCTCTACTGCTTTTCCTCTTTCTTCTCGCCCTCTTTTTCCTTCTCCTCTTTCTCCTCGTCCTCTTTCTCCTCGCCCTCTTTCTCCTCGTCCTCTTTCTCTTTCTCCTCTTCCACTCCACTTGCTTCGTCATTCTTTCTTAGTCTCAAGAACTGGGGAGGTACTGCACCCAATCATTTATACGTCTCTTCCAAAACATGTTATCTACTCAAGTAATGACTCTGTACAAAATTCGTCACATCAGACGAACCGCCTGTCTCAATGCATACCTCTGTCGCCATGCGTCAATCTTGGGACCCGTCCGCAATATAGCCTCTATAGAACTGAAGGCTGACATTGAACGTTAAAACAAATCGACTCCTGTCGCCTTACAAGCTGTTTGAGATCCTTAGCGCCTTTGAGGGCGTATTTTCTTTATTCATCAATTGCTTTGTTCTTGTTATTCCCCCAAAATGGCTTTTTCCAAAAGCTGAAATCCCTGGGCTTCTGCTAGCCGACATGCTGAGACAATGCCAGCTTTCTGTGAAGAATTAAGTCCCAGTCTCGCGTCCCCGTCAGGCGGATATTTCCTGTCTAACACGAACAGTCAGTTCTTTAGGCCTCTAATTTTTCTTCTACTTCTTTTTTTTCCATTTGGGAAATATTTCTAATTACTTAAGGGAGAAATAATTTTTTTTAATTATCAATACACTTTATTTGTATTGCTGCTCTCTCTCTCTCTCTCTCTCTCTCTATCTCTCTATCTCTCTCTCCATCCTTTCCCCAATTTCTCCCACCTCCTCCTCTTTCTTCCTCTCTCTCTCTCTCTCGTTCTCTCTCTCTCTCCCTCCTTTCCCCTATTTCTCCCACCTTCTCCTCTTTCTTCTCTCTCTCTCTGTCTCTCTCTCCCCTCTCAGTTTCTCCCTGTTATGTTATTACAATGATAGCACTATGAGCAGATCTTAGAACCTGTTCCTTCAGTGTCTCTATTCCAATTCAACCCTCCCTATTTCTCTGTAATGCCCTCCTTTTCCCTTATCCCCATTTTCCCCTCTCTCTCTCTCCTCTATTTCCTTCTTTTCCCCCCTACTCCTCCCACTCTTTGAGACCACGAACCGCTCACTTTAGGAAAACCATCTGCCCCAGAACGTGTTTGGGAATTTCCCGTTCGCGCCTGGTACCCTGAACCCTCGCCCTGGGCCTGAGTTATTGATCCCCAGGTTTTATTTTTAAACAACTGAGGCGGCTTGTGCTTTGTGCTGACGAGCTGGCTGTCACAGGTTCGAATCTATTCCGTTGCCACTGCCACCGTCTCCTGCAGGGGTGCACTTTTAACCATACATTACAAAGTGATAGAAATGGCAGATCGTGAACTATTCTTAAATTTATTGTGAACTCATCAACAGTTGAGTTGAATTGGTTACTTTACATCCAACACAAACATCATAATAGGCTATAGCCTATTGTGGACGGGAATCTACAAGTTAGATATATTACTCTCATAATTCATAAGGCTAGGTGCTCTATAGTAATCGATCTAAATTGTAACAAGCATGCTATTCCCAGCCCTCACACCCAGACACTCATACACTCATAGCGAACTTAGAGCACGCGTTCCCGGCCACCTCTCACTTGATTGATGGATCCTGTTACCGCTGAAAGACAAGGTTCAATCCGCAAGATTGGATCCGCTGAACGGATGTTGGGGTTCCAGTCCCGGGTGGTGTTTTTACACTTTTTGCACGCGGGTCCAGCCTTGAAATACTGGATCAGGTTCTTTACTGGCTGTTAAGATGTCAAAGCCTAGTGTGATCACGGTGATCTCGTGCCTGTATGTTCCACACTGAAAAGCTTGATGTCTTAGCCCTGTCCCCTCCCGCCTTACAGTCCTTAAGGAACTGCCTGCGCTAAGACTGGCCAATGAATCCATCTATTGATTAAAACTAAGACTGCGGAAAAATCCGTAGCTTCAAGGGTGGGTCGAGGTGGTTTATTGTGGTTTTTTTTTTTTTTTAATGTCCAATGTCTGGGTTTTGGAGATCTGATGTGCCTTGACTGAAACTGTATGTAACATAGGGAAAAACAGCGACTTGACTGAAGTAAACACTCTATTTGCATACCATTGACTAAAACTGTATGTAACATAGGGAAAAACAGCGACTTGACTGAAGTAAACACACTATTTGCATACCATTGGCTGAAGCTTCCGCCTACATAGGGACAAGATTAAAAAAAAAAAACTTTATGTGAACTAGTTTGCTTTGTGACAAGAGCTTTCATATTGTGCGACACCTTTCAATAAGCTGCAAAAATAAGATTGAAGAATACATCTCGCAGGAACATTGTTGAAAACCATTCAAACTGTCTGACACTTTACTGCAGCGCCAGCCTCAGTAAAACTACTAGATCTGGAGTCAGAGGGGGAACTCTGTTATAAGTAATGATTGTTGTAGGATGAGTGCGAGTCATAAGTAATGATTGTTGCAGGATGAGTGCGAGTCATAAGTAATGATTGTTGTAGGATCGGTGCACGGGTAACAACCCCGCTCTTCACACTGTTGAATGAGGCCCCATCTCCGACCCTTGCGGTGCTTTCTATCTTGATCTACGAGCTGACCAGTGTGACACTTGTGAGATTGAATATCGTCCGTCGGTTTCTATTCATCTTTTTATCTTTTCGTCTATTGATTAATGTACCGGCCAGTTGTGGTTGTTTTATCTTTTTTTTTTTTCTTTTTTTCTTTTTTTTCGTAATCCAATCATTCACTTATGTGACTGGCCGAGACAGGAGTCCAGCTCTCCCCGCCTTGTAAGTTGTATCGTGGGTGGCTACATGTAAAATTGTCAGACGCAAAGTTTGAGGCCCGTATACAAAATCGCATGTAAAGTGATGGCTATTTAGGTTAAGCATGCAACCAACTAAACTCAGACATTCACGTGTCTGTCGTAACGATTGACAATCCTTGGATTTCTCTGTCCTCTCACACGTGATCTTGCCCAAGTTTGCTCGCTTTCTTTTCGATGTCTCTGTCTTCAATCGCTCTGTAGTTTCACACAGAGCCGTTCGCAGTGAAGTGTCCTTGATCTATCTGTCTCTCTCTCTCTCTCTCTCTCTCTCTCTCTCTCTCTCTCTCTCTCTCTCTCTTTCTCTCTCCCCTCTCTCTCTTTCTCTCTCTCTCTCTCTCTCTCTCTCTCTCTCTCTCTCTCTCTCTCTCTCTTTCTCTCCCTCCCCCATCTCTCTCCCTCTCTATCACTCTCTCATACTCTTTCTCTCTCTCTATCACTCTCTCTTACTCTCTCCCTCACTATCTTCCTCTCCTTTTCTCTCTCACTTCCTTCACCCTCACTCTCTCTTTTTTTCTCTCCTTTTCTTTCCTCTCTCTCTCTCACTCCTTCATCCCCCACCTCTTTCTCACTCCCTTCCTCCTCTTTCTCACTCCCTTCCTCCTCTTTCTGCCCCTCTCTCTCCTCCCATTCTCCCTCCATCTAATTTCTCTGTAAGCGTCCAGTGAACTGGACTATTGAATTAAGTGAGCACGCATCCAACAGTTGAGATGGGTGAGAGGAGAAGGATCAACATACCACACTTTATAAGTGGACTCCTTCAGGAAGTAACTAGCGTGTAAAATATTCAATTATCACCAGGATTTTCCATCAAGAACAAAATTCCCAATTGAAAGATCTTTCTTGTTAAATTTTCATGCGGCGGTTCAACTCTTGGGATTAGATCTCTACTTTTTGCCACGCCGAATAATAGGAACATTTTTTTTGTTGCTTTACCGTTTTTTATGCTATTTTTATAATAATATTTCATTATTATTGTAATGTTTGGAAAGAACAGCATTATTTTGTTTAGAACGTTTATACTTTCGAAGGAAAGTTATTTAATATTATTAATTGGATAAGTGGATATGATATCCTTATTTTTTATTTAATGGACATTATATTGAGACATGTGGATGTTCTTTATGATATTGTTTTTTAACCCTTTGTTTGAAACTGCATTGTGTTTCTGTGTTTGTGACAGGGACCCTCCATGTTGGGGACGAGATCAAGGAGATCAACGGAGTCAGTGTTCAGAACCAGCCCGTCAACACTCTACAGACCATGCTGGTAAGGCAAGGGAGTAGGGAGGGAGGGAGGGGGAGGGGAGAGAGGGAGTGAGGGAGAGAGAGATCAAGGAGATCAACGGAGTCAGTGTTCAGAATCAGCCCGTCAACACTCTACAGACCATGCTGGTAAGGAAAGGGAGTAGGGAGGGAGGGAGGGAGGGAGGGAGGGGAAGAGAGGGAGGGAGTGGAGAGAGAGAGGGAGAGACATATCAAGGAGATCAACGGAGTATATGTCTGTAGACCATGCTGGTAAGGCCGCCATCATCTTGTTAGGGCAGGGTAACAAGGGAGGGAGGGATGAATGCATAGAGAAATGGCAAAGAGAGAGACAAAGAGAGAGAAGGAGCTAGGGAGAAAGAAAGAAAAATAGAGAGAGATAGAGAGGGAGTAGACATAACTTTTATGTTTTAGTCACTCTCCTTAAAAAATGTAATTATTTCAAAGTAATTGTGATTAGTTTAAATTATATTTTAAAAGCCCTAATGATATAATTGTACTTAAACTTTGAAATGTATTATATGCTGTTTCTAAGCTTTACTTCACAAATTTCCTTGAATTTGTAGTGTAATTAAACAACCCTACCGTTCCTATCTCCTTCTTGTTTCCTTGGGACGCGATTGGCCATTGGCCGTTACAATTCTTCCATGTCTTTCTTTTTATATTTTGTTGATGATTTTTTTCTCACAACCTCCATGAAAAAGAAAGGAGAGTTCAAAATGTCGCTGAACATGATTTAAACATTTATTTTTTCAAAGCCAATCACATCTTTTTCTACTGCAAGTGTTATTAGTTTGAAGGCTATTGATACTATGACCATCTCCCCCCATAACGCTGTGTTATTGTTATAGAGAGAACTGAAGGGCTCCGTGTCTCTCAGAGTCCTCCCCTCGCTGGCAAGCCCCAAGAGCGAACATTTGGCCCAGAAAGAGGTAACTTCAGACCACCAACCCTCCCTTTCTAGTGCGCCTGCTCTAACCGCCTAACCCCCAACATCTTCCTGCATTGGGCCTGGAGACGGGTGAAAGCTGACCTTTCTGCACTCTTTATTCCTCACTTTCCACACTTCACAACGTTTTGTTATATATAATTTTCATCGCTCACTTTGCCACCTGGACTGAGCGGGGCTTGAATCTTAAGTCTTGTTAAAATCCCAAACTGAGGGTATCGACTTCCACCTAGACCAGCAGCTGTCTGTAGACGTCTAGATCTAAACCAATTGGTACAGATCTAGATCTGCCACTGGATCGTTTTATTTACGTCCTTCATCTTATAAAACCAGCACCTTGCATTAACCCTTTAACTCCCACCCGCCCTAACCCTAACCCATAACCCCTAACATATCCCATCATGCCAGTGAAGTATCGCTCGCGCTGTTGGTGGATGGGAACTTTTTATATCTTTCATTCAGCACCCTTTCTTTAACTTTATTTTTCTCCATATTTTATAAAGCTATGCACTTTTCTTAATTTATATTTACTACTGGTGCATAATTGTATTCCTGTTAATTTTACTGAAAATGTGCACACCTAATAATTATTTGCGATTTATTTTATGGACTGTACACGCACCATCCTGGCACGGCGAAACCTTATTTCCCTCACCCCACACTAAACAAAACACCGCTATCAGGCATGATAACTCGCCTGCCTTCAACTATTCTCAGTTTTCCCAATACTTTTCCTCGAGCCCTGGTTACCATAGCAACCAAAACTTCAAAAACACTCAGCAGTTAGCGACAGATTTTCGCTCAACATTCACCATCTTTTATTTTTTATTTTTATTATTTAAAATTCAGAGTAAAACTTTTGAGGGATACGGTGTAAACAACCGTTTTATCCAGCTGTACAGGTACGCTTTCGTCCTTGAAGCGATGGAATTTAATACAGTCACGGTTTGCATGACTTTTGAAGAAAAAGCAACAACAACAAAAACAATTAAAAAAAAACACACAAAAAAACAAGTTATTGGATAAAAAAACAATCATGTGATAACCATGGATCTAGGACACCTAGCAAGATTAATAATCTTTATGATATTGACACATGTGGATGAACTTTATGATATTGACACGTGTGTATGTCCTTACTTTATGATATTGACACGTGTGTATGTCCTTTTTATGATGTAGACACGTGTTGTTGTACTTTATGATATTGAGACACGCGGATGTCCTAACTGGAAATTTTTTTCACCTGATGAAACTGTATTGTGTTTCTGTGTCTGTGGCAGGAACCCTCCATGTTGGGGACGAGATCAAGGAGATCAACGGAGTCAGTGTTCAGAACCAGCCCGTCAACACGCTACAGACCATGCTGGTAAGGCAAGTATGGATCTAGGACACCTAGCAAGATTAATTTTTCAATCCCTGGGGGTTTCTTTCTCCGCTCATTAGTTGCAAGTCTTTTTTCCTCTATAAAGGTGACATGTCCTTTTTCTCGGCCCATCTAGCGGTGTCAGTTTCTAATGTATCATTGTGGTTTGGCTTGTTTGTGGCTCTCGGAAGTGTTCATGTCAGTAGACAAGCATCAACAAGCACCAGGCGAATTCTCCAATCCAACGTTTCTTTCAGAAATCGGCAGACGACACCAGCTTCTCAGGGGTAGCCCTTTGGTGTCTTGTATGTCTTGGGAGGTGTTCCAACTTTCCTCCAGTTTCCTACTCTAAGGCACCGGCGACAGTCAACTAAATTCCTTTCTTTCTTCTTCTTCTTCTTCTTCTTCTTCTTCTTCTACTCTCTCTCTCTCTCTCTCACTACACCTCTCTCTCCTTCCCTTTTCCGCCATTGTTCTTCAAATATCGTTATATCATGTTTCCCCCCGCCCTCCTCCCTGGACCGCCTACAGAAAGAGGCCCGAGGGAACATCGTTCTCCAAATCCTTCCCAGTCTAAGAATCTTCGTGCCGCAATGCGAGGTAACTCCGGCAAACTGAGCGTGAACTTCAGCCTAGAGTGTGACTGTAGTCTCCCCTGTTTGTCGCTTCAGAACCGCTTTATTCTATCTCCTTCTCATTTCCGATTGAGATAGATCAAGCTGTTCTGAGATGAAGTGTTGCCAAATATAGTCGTCGTTGTCAGACTGTTGTGACTATTTTCCCCCTCTTCTCATTACCGTGCAGAACTGTTTGACCATAATACAAATAAACTCAGTAGCACCAACCGGACCCCAAGTCTTATCCAACAAAAATGTCTTTCCCCACATTTCTGCATCCCTCAAGAGATATATGCATGTATTGAAAAGTCAGTCAGAGCTTTCCTCACATCTGACGAGCTGTAGATCCTAGATCCGAATCTGAGCTGACAATCTCCTTTTCGAATAGGTTTCTGTCGACAAATGTTTGTTGTTTTTTTCCTCTCCATACGTTCTTATTTTATTATATTTAAACGTGCGTGAAATGCACGCCCTAGTTTAGGAGTGTCACCACCTTCCATCATTTTATGTTCTGCCTCTCGAGTAAAATTTGGCAAACGGAAACCAATACATTCACTCTAAAGCCAAAATAGTTATTTGTCGCTCTCGCATGTCAAAAACTGTGTTGGTACTTTTTGTGTGCTTTATGTTATTATATTGTTTTATGCTGTATATTACCAAAGTCACAAGGGAAAGGGGGCTTTCTGTTTTGAGCATTCATGTATCCATACACACACACTAGCACACAAACATACCCTCACCCATACAAACATTTTGTGTTGTTTTCTGCTTATGTTTTTTTTTTCTTTTTTTTTTCAATTCTTTGAATATAAAGTAGATTAATTATCAGCTCCAATGCATTTTTCTCAAATCTGTCATCGAATCATTTTTCTGTTTCTTTTCTTTTTCCCCCTTATATGGCGAAATTATTCTCTTTGCATGCTAGAATGCATAATCATGCTTTATTTCAATATTCGTTTTAAACTATGTGCCGGGAACCATTTATTCTTAGGAAATTCTTCACAATTCAGTCATTTCCGAGTAATTCCTTTACCCGCTCGAATCAGGATTTACTCGGTTATGGCAGAAGCTTAAGGCATATCCTAACAATGAATGGTTATTCTGGTTCAACTGCAACATAATCCGCTATGATTGTATAAAAATCGCCTTTGCCTGACTCTCTCTCTCTCTCTCTCTCTCTCTCTCTCTCTCTCTCTCTCTCCCTCTCTCTCTCCCTCTCGCTCCCTCTCTCTCCCTCTCGCTCGCTCTCTCTCCCTCCTTCTCTCTCTCCCTCTCTCTCTCCCTCTCTCTCTCCCTCTCTCTCTCCC
>RQTK01000273.1:8709-32289 GCA_003991915.1 Elysia chlorotica | reverse complement strand
ACAGAGATGGAAAGATGGAGATCATAAACAAGCCAAGATACTTTTTAGGGAAGTTGGCATTATAGTCAAACTGTATAATAATAATAATAATAATAATAATAATAATAATAATAATAATAATAATAATAATAATAATAATAATAGTAATAATAATAATAATAGTAATAATAATAATAATACACCTTTTTGCTCTCTTTTTCCCTTTCTATCCATCTACCTTCTGTTACTTTTTCTAACCTCGATCTCCCCAAATTGAACTCTTTCTTCATCTCTCCATCTCGCTGTCTCTTTTTCTGTGGCGTCCATCAGTCCTTCCCTCTCTTACTGTTATCACCCTGTTCTCTCTGGTGTCTATCATTTCATTTCGTTGTTGTTTTTTAATCGACCCGTTCTGCGGTGTTTGGTTTGCATACGCCTTGCTTGCTCTTCAGTCCTTTTTTAGGGTTAATTTTGTGAAGTCCGAATTCTTTACTGCTGTTTTGTAACTACAAACTTTATGTTGAAAGCCTAAATCACCTCACCAGTATTTTTTATGATTTATTGTATACTCAAAGTTTGGATTCTTTTCTGGCAATTTTCGTTGGTTGATTGGGTGGTTGGTTTGCTTTTACCTTTATGTTTATTTAAAAATTTTTTTAACATGATCAATCTAGCGCCTAAAGTGTGAATCCCTAACCGCTGTTTTTCCAATGCCTTTTGTGTACGTTGCGCATGCTACTTGTTGTTTGTTGCATTGTACCCAGATAAAAATTAGCATGATGGTGGGGTGGTCAACTTGTTTGTTTCTGTACCTAAATATAGGGCCTGTGTATATTAATTTATTAATTTAAATGATTTTACTTCCATGCCCTATCATATTAAAAACGTTTTAACCAGATTAACCAACACTTATCGAGTTGACATATAGGGCGCACAACTAAAACAACAATGGAAAGAAAATGAGTTATGAGCCCTTTTATTAAAATAATTTATCTAATAATGTGATGGGAGATATGGGAGGGGGGAAGGGGAGATCATTCAATTGAAATTGCATGCCTCATAAAGGATCATGTTATCATTTTCTTAAAGGTTAACTCTATCATAATATATAATAGTAAACGGTATGTGACATTGAACCAATAGGCCAAATCTTCTACAGGAAAGAGATAAGTGAGTGAGGAGTAAAAGTTACATAATTGTTTGGGGAGGTCTTTTCAAACAGGAACATGGCGATTTTTACATGTATAAAGTATTCAAATTTGATAAAGTCAATCCATCTCATTTAGTTTAAAGTACAATAGTGCTCCGTATATTAAGTCAACATTTTTTTAGAATAAAAAAAAAAAATGTCATCATACTATAAATTGTACCGTATACCATTGTACCCATCATTTTCTGTAGACATGTGTACACGCTTTTATCTTAACTCTTGCATTATTTTGGTCCTGGTGACTTCCCTCCCTCCCCCTACACCTTGTCGCCCCCCCCAGGACGCGAGTCTGGAGCGGCTGGCCAGCGAGAGCCGCCTGCTGGAGAGCGCCTACGGTCACTTCTTCGACCTGAAGATCGTCAACAACGACATTGACGAGACGATCCGCACGCTGGAGGCGGCCATCAGGGAGATGTCCAGCACGCCCCAGTGGGTGCCCGTCAGCTGGGTCTACTGACCGATACTGACCTGCTAGCTGGGGGGGGGGTGTCAGGGAGATGTCCAGCACGCCGCAGTGGGTGCCCGTCAGCTGGGTCTACTGACCGATACTGACCGCTACTGACCGCTAGCTGGGGGTGAAGGGACGGTCTATTGACCAACTCGCTGGGATGGGGGGTAAGGGACCTGCTCACCTCGCCTGGGTCTGGTGGAGAGAGGGGTGGGGGTGATGATTTTGATGATTATTTCAGCGGCATCCATCACTTGACTTAGGAGACAGGAAACTTCTAGGAAGTGCGGTGTTCAGATGTTGTGGTCAGTGAGGATTGTTGCCATCTAGATTGAAAGACCTTGTGGACAGTGCTCAGAAAGTAACGACATAACCGAACAAAGTCAAGATTAACGTCAAGTGAGTGGGAAGATTCTGATTCTGCACCTTGCTGTGACCAGCCGTCGACAAGAGCTTGAGTGGATGTGCAGTGATGGGGCTTGCAGAGGGATGTGCAGGCAGCAAGGGATGTTCTACTGTGGCTCTGTGCTGTCAAAACACGATGGCAGATATTGACGTAATCATGAAACGTATTATTCCTATCTAGATGCAGGTTTACTTTGGGCTGCTCTAGAAACATCTGGGTTGCCAACTGTTCATCTGCAAAAGCCATAACCAGACCCAGGTGCAGAGTCTCTTTCTATAGTCGCCATTTTTGCCATGGTCTCCGGTGATGAAAGCGTTATAGCAAGCCTTGTCTTGTGAGGTTGTGTTTGGTAAAAAAACAGACAGCTGCAGAGCTATTATAGGTTATAAAAAGCTTGGTGGTGTCAGTAAGATCCACAGTTAGATCACTTTCGCAGGCTCTGGACTTTTTAGTTTGTCAGTGAGATGTATAGGGAGAGAGAACTGCTAGATCACTTTGGCGTGTGATGGAGAGCTTATGCCAAGAGCAGAGACACAGACGGCCGTGCCTTTGATTTCATGTACGTGTACATTATCCCATTCTTTGATTTACATACTGCTGCTTGTTTAGTGTGAGAGAATTCAACACACCCAGACCACATTGAAGCAGAGAGAGAGAGAGAGACAGACAGAGAGAGACAGAGACAGAGACAAAGATATGAGAGAGAGATAGGTAGACAGAGACAAAAATACTTAGACAGGCATAGATGGAGAGAGAGTGAGAGAGACACACAAAGAAGAGAGACAGAGACAAACAGAGAATGAGAAATTATTTTAAAAACCTATTTTGTTTCAGCTTGTTGTTCGGATGCTTTTCTGTCCAAATGTGTATAGTCCCTTATAGATCAATATATAACACAAATCCTTAACAAAAAATCTTACTTTTTGAACTAAAAGATGGAATTTGGCTGCATAAAAAAGCAGAAAATCAATGTCATATTTCTGTCACCTAATCAAAGTTTGACTGAGTTTGAAGACACTACAGACACTTACATTATTGTATGCATTGGAAGCTTTCTTCATGCTTATGGTACAAAGAGGCAAAACAATACAATGGTTTTGGGAAACTATAAGAAGTGCTGTGATATCTAGGTCTATTACAAAAATGAAGATGTTGACATTGATTATGATGGTGAATAATCTGTTATTAATGTGTGTGGTTACTATTTTGAGCATCGAGAAGAATTTTGGAACCTTTGTAATGCCAGAAGTTGCTGTTACTTGCACTGCCTTACAGCTGTGCTAAACGCTCTGTTTGTTGTATTTGTTGTATGGTTTTGGTATTCTGCTTCTGTATGAGTGCGAGTTTTGGATAGAAGCACCCAGAACGCAGGCAGCGTTGCCTGTTGGTTGTGTAAGTGCACACGTTGGAGGGCGAGATATCAGGACAAGTATGAGAGAAGGAGTGTTTGTGTGATATCATTATAAAAGAGAAAAAGAAACGAAACACTCGATTATACATTGTAAAAGAGAAAGACTCTATTATACATGGTAAAACCTGTGGTCCATCCAACTTACAGTTACAGTGCTTCACTCCAGCATGTCAGGTGACCAATCATATTTCCAGATGGACCTTCCGACCAAGCCAGCTTTCCTACAATACATGTACATGTATCGTCCACAACCACAGTTCATTTCTAGCAACCTACTGCACATCTGTACATTGTACATATATTTACACTTTATCACATAGTACTCTCTTGTGGCAATGGAATACATTTTTATTCTACTTTTTCCCAGTTTATATCATTATTATAAACATGGTTGCAATTTGTATGCGGTATTTTCTTACCTGATCACTCCATGGCTTTGTCACCAGAATATTCCCTAATAAATTTATGTTGATGAAATGAAATGTTGTGTGACTTCAACAATCGAACATTTTCGGACCACGATTTATCACACTTAGATCGTGTTTTGTGGTTCTGTTATGGTGATATCCTAAAATTTGAAATGGAGAAAATCTTCTTTTTTGCTGCTATTTGAGGGTATCGGTTTTATGCGACCATTACAATTTGTGAGTAGTGAATGGGAACAGATGTGTGTGACCATTGCTATTGCATGTGTGTATCTGAATTTCCTATTTGTGAGTAACGGTTGTGTGTGAACATTACAATTTGAAGGTATTGGTTGTGTGAGACCATTGATATTTTTGAGTGACAAATGTGTAAGTCACCTAATATATTTTTTTGCTAACGTTTTTCTGTGACCGTTACCATTTTTTCGGTGATAGTTGCTGTGAGCACAAAGATTAATATATTTTGTTTGGAGTTTTTTTTTTTTATTTCTCTCCCTTGTGTATCAAACCGGTTCAAGAGATTCTATTATTTATTTTACTGTCAAAAGTTGTGTCATCATTTTTGTTAAGGTTTAACATCGATTTTTTAAATTTCTTGTATGGTATTGTATAGTTTACTATTATGTTTCATTCTTGATTATGTTCTATTTTCCCCCTATGGCCGTTCATGTTTTTGTAACTTTGAAATGTCAAAATGACCTGCATCAATCCTAACTCATTCATGGAGTTTTCCCTCAGGATTTTTGTGATCTCGTTTTATTTTTATTACAAATAGGAAGTATGTTTGTTCTTTGTTGTTGTTTTTTTTTTGTTTTTTTTTTGTTTTGCTTTTTTTTTTTTAGATTTAAAGATTCACCACAACTACATTGTTTTATCTTTGCGCAGTTTTCTGATGTGAGTTTTTTAGTTGAGTTTTTAGAGCCAGCTGGTATGTCCAACGCAACTCATTACAACTTACAGTGAAAAAATGGCTTTGGGTAAAATGTTGATCCATATAATTTACATTATACATATACACACAGACATATACATAATAATATATTAGTGTGGCCATATTAACCAGATCAGTTTATTAAGTTCAAGGAAATGTTGAACAGCATTCGATCTTTTCTTTTTAAGTAAATGGTGGGAAAAGCCTTCTTATGGGGAGAGAGAAACATATGACTTCTGTGTGTAAGACTATATTTTATTTATGTAGGGAATAATGTATATATGAGAAGAACTATGAGGAGAAAGGCAGTAATGTTACAGACTGTATGAGGGGGTGTGGCAGGTGACAAAAATGGTCTTTAGGTTGAGTATTGGTAAACTGTACATAGCTTTGTCTTCCACTGGTACTTTTTAGGCCCTTTGTTCAAACTTATACAACTTACATGATTTCTTGCTATAATCTATACTATGATGATAACTATTATGATATTCGAATTATAATAATAACTTGTACCATCATTACCATTATTATGACTGTTTTGTTTGTTTACATTCACGTAAAAGGTTTGTATGACTATAAATGATTACCTCGATGTCCAAAGCAGCATTAGTTTTAGATCGGGTTGTGAGCTAGTACATTACATAGATCTCTAGATCTTTATTGGCGTGCAAAGCTTTCCAAGTCATGAACTGATTGCTTGCAAGCCTGCTAGCTGCTCGCTAATATAGAGGCAACAAATAGTTTTAATTTTAACTGTGGTTATTACACAGTCTGTAGGGGCCCACTGTTAGACATAGTTGTGCATATTGACAATGTTCACTGAAAACTAAAATGAAGGACTGGAAGTATAATGATGTAAAAACAACCATCCCCAGTACTTGAGTTTCAAATAACGACTGGCACTGTGTGTAGTTTTTTATACTTGGAGCTGCAAATCTCACTGTGACTTGTACTACATGCACTGAAGGTTGTGAAACAAAACCTTTTTTTTATACTTTTATTCCCCCCTTTTTATTTTTCTTGTATTGAGAACATCTATAATAGTACCCCCAACCGCAGTCTCTTTGCTGTCAAACATTCACGAATGCCCACTTACAGTTAAAAAACTAGACAATCCAACATTACATTGTATTTATATCACAGCTTCATGTCCATCATCAGTTCTGATGAAACGATCAAACATCTTTGTTCAAATACTTTCACAGTTCAAAGTTTGTCTGTGGTAACATTCTAACTTTGCTGTTAAGCAGGGGGCTAAGAAAAGTGCGAATGCCTGTACTGTTGTAGCTGTAGTAAACTGGGGTGTGCGGTTGTAGCACTAGCACAGTGTGTGTGTGTGTGTGTGTGTGTCGATGCGAGAAGCTGTGTGTACTTTCTTGTTAACAGTTTTATGTGTGAACTTCATACAATAACTGCTTTTTCATGGGAAACTTTCAAACTGTGCTACGAACTTCACAAAAATCTTGCGTTATTCAATGCATGTAATTATTAAAAATGTATTACCTATGCTTTTATTTTCATTATCACGCATGTATTATTACCTATAATGATTAAAACACATTTTGAAGAACTACTGACTTGTCAGCATATATGTTTCTTTATTTTATTTTTGCCCAGTTTGTGAATGACGTGTGTGAGCACACTTTCCTGTGTTTGTTTTTTCTACGGTGTTTTGTGTTAAACTTTTAGTTCTGAAACAACAACAAAATATCAGCCCTTGGATTTCATAATAATAATAATTAAAATAATAATAATAATAATAATGAAATCCAAGGGCTGATATTTTGTTGTTGTTTCAGAACTAAAATATCAGCCCTTGGAAAGTTCTGCAAAAATATACTAGTTTCACAGATTTATGGAGGCATAATCTTTAAATAATGCAAACTCTTTCCATTTTCTCATTTGAGCATTTTTAGACCAGAAATTTAAAACAAAATTCTTAGCCATCAAAATGTAACAAATGTGCATCGGTTCATTATGATGTATTGGTTATTTGTAAAAGAAGGGGATAAAATTACCCATACGTTGAGAAACCCGATGGTCTGTAAAATACAATGAATAACATGAGGGTGAATTTTCTTATAACTTATAGATAAGAAAAAGCAGTCAACCGCCAAAAACGTTAAAACAAAACAATCATGATGTCCTATACATGTAATATTTTTTCACAGCATGATGTATATCTTTGTGAAAACGTTGTTAATTGCTAAAGATTATTATATTCTCAAGGAACTTAGTTTTGTGGTTTAGCACATTTAAAATTAATTTGCAATCCTTCAGCCTTGTCCATCCAACAGTCTCCAAGAATTTCGTGGATTCATAACTAGTAGTAGTAGTAGTATACATTGTATCTATATTTGAGCTTTTCTTTTCTCTTCACATTTTGTGCTGAAAATCATGTACAGTGTGTCTACGTCGTTCTAGTTCAATGTCAACGCCAACGCCACATAATATTTCCTCAAAGTGTAAAAAATAATAATAATAATAATAATAATAATACTAATAATAATAACGTTTATTGAACGCTTTGTATATTCATAACATCTCAAAGTGATTCACATCAAATTTTCAAGAGATAACAAAAATATTTTTAAAATATTGTATAATACACCGAGCATCGGATAGACAAAGTTTGATAACTTAACAAAAATTTCAATCTGTGCATCTCTAAAAGCTGTAAATACGGAAAGCAGTAAAAGTAAAGAGATTTTAAAATAAGGTTAGGTAAAAATCAAACCAATAGCTATTAAATAATGTAGGAATAAAAACTACTGTATTGCATTTTATATTACTCATTATACAACTGGTAACGCTCGAACAATTTTTACACTTTGAGGAAATATTATGTGGCGTTGGCGTTGACATTGAACTAGAACGACGTAGACACACTGTACATGATTTTCAGCACAAAATGTGAAGAGAAAAGAAAAGCTCAAATATAGATACAATGTACACACAATACAATGTATGCATGGTATATGGTTAGAATTTTTTTTCAAAGCTACATACATGTAAATGTATTGCAGAATCATGGATTGCTTTTGAAAAATGTTTTCATGTACACCGGTACACTAGCGGTACAAAGTTAGGTTTGTTTATTTAAAAGTTGAATTTTCTTTGGTAAGATCCAATAAAATCATAAAACGTTTGTCACTGTTTTGTCTCATGTGAATTTCCGAGAGAGGAGGTTTTTCATATCAACACAAACGCCTTAAAAATGAAAATATTTAACCACTTTTCCAAAGTGTTCGTTAATTTAATTTTGGAATTGTATCGCCCAAGCACCATGCCGTGCCACAGAATTACTTGTTAAACAACGCTTTAGAATCAGAGAACATTATACATGTTATTATTATACAACTTATTATTATTAAACTGCCAAGCACAACACCGACTGTTATTAAAAGATAGACATCTTAAGTTCAGCGACCATTGTTATTTGGGACAAGGATGAACCAACCGACCCCATGGAAACCAAGTCATAGAGGAAGAAGCGTGGGGAGGCAGCAAAGAACAATAATTGTGTTGGACAACTTGTAAAGGACACCGGTATACCACGGGAAAACCTTGCAGATGTAGGAAGAACAGAGAAATGATAGACTTAGACAAAATAAACATTATACAAATAAATCTATCACAAAAATAAATCTATCACAAAAATTATGTAACTATGAACAGCATGCTTTTTCTTTCTCTTTTTAAGATTAAGTCAAGACCAATAAAAAATTAAACAAACAAAGACAATGATTAAGTTATATAAATTTTAAATATAAGTTTTATTTAAAGTCATCTCAAACATAATGCTGTGAAGTGTAATCAGTAAACCTATTTGATTTACTTTTCTGGTATAGCCAGATATTGTATACACATAATCGACAGCCGATCTACGTGATTGAAGAAGAAAAAAAGAGTGGTGTTTGACAAGACATTTTTAAAGATAACATTTCACTATTCCAAATCCCCATTGCCGTCAACAAGTCGGTGCTGCCTGTTAGTGTTGGAGCTGAAGAGCCAGTGGAAGATGCTGCAGCACGGCGACTCCCTAGACTGTCCTTCCGTGGGCGTCTGCGTCTTTGGACTCTCAGCGCATTCTGTGTGGGCGGGGCTACTCACTGAGTGGGCGGAGCTACTCACTGAGTGGGCGGAGCTACTCACTGAGTGGGCGGAGCTACTCACTGAGTGGGCGGAGCTACTCACTGAGTGGGCGGGGCGTCCAGCAGCCAGGACTTGTTTGGCTAGGGATAGATCCAAAGAGTCGTATTGCTTAAAATCAGTTCACGAAAACGAATGAAGTGGCTAAACTGTACAGCGCGCAGGGTGTAACCAGGAGGTTAAAGGTTCGATACACGGTCAGGTTATCATGTTCTTGGCTGGTTCAAAAGGTGGAAATACATTAACATGTCGCAACAAAAACTCTGTTTATTTTGGGCGTGCATTGTCTTCACGTTTGTTTAATTTTTTTTTATCCATCATCTTGTCATGTTTTTCAATCTTTGAAAGTTCGCATGTTTGGTCTAAAGAGTTTCAACTGTACAAGGAAATAACCTAAGGGCTACGGATGATCGTCTGAACTGATGGTCAATGGTTGTTGAGAAGTCAATGGTTTATACATGTACATGTCTTGATTTTTTACATCGTTTGTTTATTGTGCTTACCACCCAATAGAAAAGCATGGTCAACATTGAGTTCAAGTTTGGCCGATGTCTCGAGAAATGGGATCGCTAGGGTCTCTGCCAGCTCTTCGCCTTCCTGGTAAACCGAAAAACAAGCACTGCTGATTTCGTTGGTTTGTTTTTGTTGTTGTTTTCAAATGCTAAGGTGTTGTATACATTGATTAAAATTACATTAAAACCCCGCTGTTAAATAATTGCTATGTAAACAGTCTTGCGCCAATAAACAGTAAGAACGGTATTACCTGAGTCAGTACAGCCCGGCTCTCTGGGTCCACGTCCATCTTGTTTCCGACAAGGACCTTGACCAAACCCTCCTGGCCAGAGCTCTCAACAAAGTCCAGCCAGTGGGTCATCACCGACTCGAAACTCGCCTAGGGGAGGAAATAATCCCAGTGAACTTTTTAGGCAATGTTGGATCAGAGAGAAGTTGTGAGTTGGTTTCTTTAACATCCAACGTCAGCAGCAAGGATATAACGTGGACGGGCCCCAAGACTAATGTATGACAATCTTACAGGCTGACACACAGAGACAGTGAGGGAAAATCAGCTCTTCTAGCTCTATTAATTCGGTCACATTACACTGACACCGATCCAACCAGTAGGGGTAGAAATCTGTAAAGTACATTTGGCGCACGCTGTCACATAGAGACATGCTTCTGTCTCGGCGGGTGGCACAGACACACCCAAACTGTTATGGTGAAAATGGAATGAGCATAAGGTGAGAGGTAACACCTTGTCCCCCCTTGACCATCATATCGGCCACCCTACCCACCCTATTGGAGACACTGATGACAATGATAGAAGGTGATTGCATGATGCGCATGGAATAAGCTAATATCCAACCTCCACACACACACAGACACACACGACCCACCCTATTGGAGACACTGATGACAATGATAGAAGGTGATTGCATGATGCGCATGGAATAAGCTAATATCCAACCTCCACACACACACAGACACACACGACCCACCTAGTGAGCACCCTACCCACCCTATTGGAGACATCATAGACGATGAGAGCCGAGTGGGCGCCGCGCAGGAAGTGCGGTAAGATCCTCTCCCTCCATCGCTCCACCCCCGCCATGCCCCACACCTGGCAGGTCACAGGGGGGTCCTCCAGGGTCCTGGACATCACAACACCTGGGGGATTGAGGTCGGGGGTGGGGGGGGAGTATTGGTTAGATACGGGGCAGGGGGTCATACGTCGATACAGGGCGGGGGGAGGGGTAGTTATAGTTGTAGTTTAGTTGGTGTAACGCCCAACATCAGCCCTATATAGACTATAGTGTGGAAGGCTCCCAAAACTGACGTTTGACAATTTTATGTGCTGCCACACACGAGACAGGGCGGGTATATCATGACTACTGTCTCAGTCAGTCACATTATACCGACACAGACCCAACCGAAGTTGCGAAATCGACAGGACTCGAACCACGGAGCTTTTACGTCGGAAGCCGAAGTTCTACCCAGGGACACCTAGGGGGAGGCATACATTGATGCAAATTATTCTCGTCTTGTGGGGTTTCATTATTTTAGAAAAATGCACATGACCACCCATGGCGATTTAGACATCAACATAGACACTCATTTTAGGGATCATCACTGCATGGGGGCCAGGTTGAAATAGAATTAATATCGATCTGTTATAATTATAGTGATAGAGCGATGGATTATATTCCCAAAGGAAATCTTAAAAAATAAGATAATATGAGGCCCCTGGGGGAAGTTAGGAGACTAAAGGGGACACATATGGTCGATTTAGCTTTAATTGGGCTGAAGCTTGATAAATAATACAGTTTTATATAATAAGTCAGCAGAGCGCGTATACTAAATACCTTAGTCTAGTTTTTGATAGCGAACTTAATCGGAACCAAAACACAGATAATATTAGTATAAAAATTAGACCACGCATGTACTACCTGAGAAAAGTTAGATCTTTATGAAAAGTTGTTAAAAATATTATACACATCAACTCTAACATCCTATCCATGACGAATTCGACAGTAGACATTGACAGAGTGGAAGATTTAGGATGCCGAGTGCCGAAACCAATAGATACGGAAATTCTTTTTTGCCTAGATTTATATCTTAAAAATGATTACATGTATTTACAACACAGAAACCATTGTAAACGCATTCTTAGTTATACTTACTAAAACAAAATCATGTACTTTTATTTAATCGTACATGTATTTAAGTATACATTAATTTATTTATCCTTTTTCTACGTGTTTATCAAATATAACTTAAAACGTGTACAAAACATAAGATTGTTTAACATATAAATACATTCAGTAACTTAAGGTCTGATATTGTGATATTATGATTTATATATAATGCATAATTATTAATCTTTATGTCCAAATTCTGACTTTATTATTTTCTTTCGATGTAAACTTTTTAACTTCGTATATTGTATAAAGATTTCCACTTGAGCGATGGATAGATATGTCTGTATTCTGTATTCTAATTCTGTATGTAAAAACGCCAGACTCAACGAAACCTCAACTATAACGAATTCTACCACAGGGACGGTTTCCCCCCTTTATATCCAAGCGCTGCATGCTGCGGAGCGCCTCTCCCTCACCGCCCGTCACGATCCTGTAGCGCTGTTTGGGCGGGTGCTGCAGGAACACATCCGCCAGTGTGGTCTTCCCGACCCCCGCGTCTCCAACCACACAGACCTTCAGCTGCTGGGGCGCCGGAAGGGGGAGCTTCAGGTTGGTCGCCATGACAGTTGGAGTCTGGGAGGCTCAGGATGTTATCCCTGGCGGTTTTTGAGGCCTTGTGATGACGAGGTCTGGAGCGAAAACGAAGACGATATATACAAATCTACACCGACGCCCAGTCATAGCTCTGTCTTACACTAACTGAGCCAATCAGCGACCAGAAAATCTCTTGCCTAACTGGCGCGATTCGGTCGTCTTTTGTCTGGTGGATCGCAAATCATCTCATGTCAACTGGGGGGAGGGGGGTTGTTTTTTTTTTCTTTGTTTTTTTTTAAGGGATTAGGCGAGGGAGGGGGTTACTGCTTTTAGTTACCTTAAAAATCTCACAGTTTTTGTTCAATCCTTAGTAAAATTGAATACGTTTGTGATTAGTAAATAGGCCTTCTCATTGCACATTTCTATCCTGATTCTACACGTAATTCATTGTCCATGGTCATGCAGCTTTTTAAACAGGCGTAACAACCAATCATCCCAACCCTCTAGACCCACACTTCTCTAAACGCATGCTGGTGATACGGCTATACCACTCTGCTGCAACTAACACACGAAGCACAGCTCTTTGGCGGTAATCCATTACGTGTCTTATACCCGACGTGTATTATGAACGTGTGCATGTCTGATGTGAAGCTTGAAACAAACGACAACAACATTAAATTTCTTATCTTCGACACAGCTGGTAAACAAGTCTCATCCAGATCTTGCAAGTTCTGACACACTAGTGGTTGTTATACTTCAATGACTATTCTGAAAGTGAAAAAATTAATATTGATTTAGAGAATAATTTGTCAGTGGATTATTCTTTCCCACACGTCCCACACATGAGGAGAACAGCTATCCGCCCACAACAAGTATTGCTCATCTAAGACCCAATGAAAAAAATAATAAAGTGTGGCGGACTCTCGAACCAAATTGTTCCGTTCATTCATTGCTTTTGCGTTTTACGTCACACCAAGACTTCCTGTCTTTTTGTTGTCATGTTATGGAGTTGAAATAAAACATAAATGTCTAGATCTAAGCTTATCACTTGACTTCGTCAAGTGCTTGTAAAGTGCTACATTGGTGACCCCGACGTGATTTAAAATAGGTCTATATCTAGATCCGAATCACACGCTACCACATCCTGAACTCTTGCAGCCTACATTTTCAACTGCGGAAGTCAAGCACGACGTGAAACATTTCATTCCAACCAAAGACCGTCCTGTCTTTGCCCGAGCTCGCCGCCTAGCCCCGGACAAACTCGCATCTGCGAAGCAGGAGTTCCTCGAAATGGAGAAGATGGGTATAATACAGAAATCGAACAGTCCCCGGGCATCCCCGCTGCACATGGTACCTAAAAGCAACGGAGGGTCACGTTTTTTCTCGTGAAGAAGTGGTTGCACAGGAGTTAAACTTAAAGCGCCAGCCTCCGGTGTAGAAAGTCCGAGGTTCGACTTGGGCCACCTTGCTCCCCGCTGTTTTCTCCGTGACAGTAATTATCTTGTGGTCGGCCAAGGTCTAGAGCTACCAGCTGTGTTTATTGGATATGGCGCCCTATAAACCACCTGTATTACTTGTATTACAGATTATCTTGCGGGGGGCATCTTTCTCGAGACCTAGAAGAAAGTAAGCTAGAATGAAACCTTTCGGTTTCTTTACTCAAAAATGTATTAATTCTATCCCAGTTATCTATACGAGGGGTGTTCATTATGTCCTTAGCTTGACCTTGAAGCAGTTGTACTAGAGTAAAGAAATTTTGTGGGTAGCTAGATCATCTATGTTGAACACGGCATGCAAAATTTGGGGAAAATCGGAATTTTTTTTCTGCACCTTTTAGCGCATCAAGTAAAACAACGCCTAGGAAGTTGTCATTTGTTGTTTACAAATTGTCTGCCATGGAGGCCGTTGAATATCGCTCTGTCATCAAATTCCTTCACTTAAAAGGACAAACCCCCACGGAAATTCATCAACAGATGGTAGAAGTTTATGCTGAAAAGTGCCCTAACTACAGTACGGTGACTCATTGGGTGAGAAAGTTCAAATCTGGCTTTTTGTCAGTGATGGATGAACCTCGCGAAGGCCGGCCAACATCTGTTGTGACTGAGAAAAACGTGTCCACTGTGGAGGGACTAGTAAAGCAGGACAGGCGAATAACAGTCAAACAGTTAGCAAGTGAAACCAGGATCAGCGTAGGTTCAGTTGAAAAGATTCTTCATGATCACCTCAATCTGAACAAGGTCTCAGCTCGATGGGTACCAAGGTTATTGACCGCTGATCAGAAGAAAGAGAGGGCTGATTGTTGCAAACATCTTCTTCGGTTAGAAGCAAATGACGACTTGTTCTTTCAGAAAATTGTAACCATGGATGAGACTTGGATTTATCAATTCGATCCAGAGCCGAAAAACACGTCTATGCAATGGAAAAGACCCTAATCGCCCCCACCAAAGAAAGCAAAGGTCACACAATCAAGTGGCAAGGTCATGCTGTCTTGTTTCTGGGACTGTGAGGGCATCATAATGACTGACTACATGGAAAAGGGGAAAACAATCACTGGAGAGTATTATTCAGGGTTGCTAAAAAGACTGAGATCTGAATTAGTAAGAAGAAGACGGGGAAAGCTTCGAAACGGAGTCTTGCTTTTGCATGATAACGCTCCTGCTCATCGAGCACGACAAGCCGTTGAGACAGCTGATCAGTGTGGCTATGAAATTCTTCCCCATCCACCATATTCACCGGATTTAGCTCCATCAGACTTCTGTCTGTTCCCAAACCTTAAGAAATCCATAAAAGGGCGCCGTTTTGAAGACATTGAAGATGCGATTTCTGCTGTGGAAGAGTGGTTTCAAGCGCAAAATGACACGTTTTACTCTCAAGGAATTTTGAAGGTCAAGGACAGGTGGCAAAAATGTGTAACTAAGCAGGGTGACTATGTAGAGAAATAAATGTAAGTGTGCCAAATTTTAAGTCTCTGGGTTTATTCCTTCATTGTCATGCTAAGAACATAGTGAACACCCCTCGTAAACACCATCTTGGTGTGCCATTCCGGTTGGTGTTGGTGACCATGTTCTTGTATTACAGATTATCTTGCGGGGGGCATCTTTCTCGAGACCTAGAAGAAAGTAAGCTAGAATGAAACTCAAAAATGTATTAATTCTATCCCAGTTATCTTTCCTCCATAATTATTTAGCTAGTCTTCTATGTTTCACTTTTTTATAACACATAACATGCAAACTTTAAATACATGCAAACGATACAAAACCATGGAGTTAAAGGCTAAGACGAAATTGGCAAGAAAATCATATACACCCTTCTCATTGAAAAGAACTGATGTGCCTTTATACCCCTCACGCTTTAAGATCTCGAATCAGTTTTACATGTTTATGCACCGGCTTGAGGCCACCTGCAAGAAGACATTTAGGGATAAAGATCGTTCTTGTGCCCAGCTCTCGACCCCTGCAACAACCTAAGTACCAACCAGAACATGCTAATTCGCCAAGACCTGTTGACCATGTCAAACAGAGACTATATACTCACCGGCTTCACGGCGTAGTTCACTGCCTCGGTTTCATTACTGCGAGAGTGTGTGAGTATGTGTGTGTGAGTATGTGTGTGTTTGTGCATGTGTGTTTATGGGTGAGGCTAACTCATACTTCAGTCTAGACTGACCTCCCATGCATATATTAATATGAGACAGTTTCAGCCAGTCACGGAAGGTCACGTGATATTCAAAAGATAAAAGACATACATGTATGTAATCCGCTCTGTATCTGGGTGGTAGCACTTGAAATAGTCAGGCATTATTCCTTGGACCCGTCCACAATATATCGTCGTCACTAAGTAGTTTGGTCTGTTGTGCCTGCAATCGTTTGTTGTTGTTTTTTTTTATTTTGAACCTCATTGGTCATATATAAATTCTTTTGAACTTAAACAAAAAAGTCTTAGCATAAAGAATATTAAACAACAATAACAACAACAACGAAAAACAAAACCATACACACACAAGAAACAAAAAAGGAAATAAAGAAAAATGAAACATAAAATTCATTGAAGCATGTTTAAAGAACAAAAATGTTTAAACGATTTCTTTTCAGAATCCATGTACTAGTACTACTACGATTCAGTTTAAGTTCCAGCACTTCACAAACAGGTAATATTGTTATTTTATACATTCCACTAGATATATACAATTAAAGCACATCTTCAGATAACCTTTTTGATTTTAGACTAGGGTTCTCAAAGGTGGACGCCACTTCTGACACTGTGTGTACCATGGGGCCAGAATTCCACGGGCTCCATCGTAATAAAATAACAACAGTAGGGGGTTGAAATAAAGCCATCTTTAGATAAAAAAATGACAGCCGCCTTTCTCTCTACAAAGCTATAAAACCGAATAGACAATGTTCGCAGTATCAGAATGTTCGGTATCTTTGCGCTGCGTTAACCGAGGTAACACTGCAGGGCTGCCCAAGATCTCCAGGGGAAATAACTACTGGAAAACATTGACTTTCTAAAATAATGGTTTTACGTACCCTTATTATGAGGCTGTACATCGTTATAAAGAAGGGTTTCAGGAAAACGAAAATCAACTACAGTGAAAGCCTTACTAAAGGAAGTCTGATAATTTGGAATTCTCATAAAACAAATTTTGCAAGACACGGTTTTTTTTTCTCTTTGATTCTATTAAAATCAGACTCATAAATCGAAGTTTATCAGATTCGATTCTCTTAATTTGCAGCTCACGCCACTAATAGGCATTACTAAAGTATTATCAGTCAAGAAGAATGCAATGGTCAATGCTGCTCAAGACATGCCTTTAAAAGAAATGGGGTTGGGAGAAGGTTGCTACAGATAGAAAACAATAGGAAACTGTCATAAATGTTTATTCAATGTTTATTCAGTTAATAATAATAATAATAATAATAATAATAATTTATTGCATTTATATTGCGCATTTCCAAAATTTAAATTCTGCTCAATGCGCAGTACATCAAAAGCAATCATGTACATGAAATAAACATACATAAATAAATGTGTAAACATCACAGAGGTAATGGCACAAACAAACATGCAAATGATATATTCAATCACACATACACACACATGCACATAAACATACACTCACAGATACACACACACATACACTCACACACCCATGCGCACACATACACAAGGAGAATACACCTACACACACACAGACAGACACACACATGCACACCAAGATCAAAGTATAATAATGCAGATCAATAATCGTGAGAATTATGGTAGTTCCATGCCAAATGCTTTTTTAAAAAGGTAAGTTTTAAGATGTTTTTTAAATATTTTGATAGAGGCAGACTCTCTCAATGACTTGGGCAGTTTATTTATTAAGAACATTATTTTGTCAAGCACAGGCTTTGCAAGATGGATACATATAAACAGTTATACAAATATACATGCAGCAAGACAATTAGCAAAAAGTTTTACTTAAACATAGTTGTATCTAAGTAATACACATTAATTTTAAAAAAATAATAAACTTGGCATACATTCCTTATCAATCTGGACAAGTGATTGCGCATTACATAAAAAGTTTCAATAATGTGATTAAGTATAGTACATGTAATAATGATGGTAAAATGCACTATAAATGTATTAATTAAGTTCGCTTTTAAATTACTCTTAACATAAAACGTTAAATTATTAACAAAGGCATAGAATGTAAATGTACACCTTCTAGTAACATTATAAATTTTTAAGTTCTCTTGTGCCATTAAAATGTTTGACTGCTTGTGGGTAAAAGTTCTTAACGAAGCGGCCACACCCAAACATAGTTTACCAAATAAAGTAGAGAACTGTCAACTAAATTTAACACTTTAGTGATTCATTTCACCTTCTGTTATTCGAATCCTCCCAATTAGAAATTTAGATCAATCCAAACAATTCGAATTATGACGTCCCACTGTAAAAAATGAACTTTAGAAAAATCAAATTCAGCAGTGTTCACTGTAATTACGGAAGGTCGGAATGGAACAAGTTGAGATCAGATCTCCTGCAGACTTGCTCCTTGGTTAGTTTATTGATGTATAGCACATTGAACTTGGGATGGGCGTTATGTTGCTTGATTCACTGATTTGTAGGAAAACAGCCCAATCTTTACAATGTCAATACACCTGTGCTATCTTCTGTGGGGGTTAATTCAACTAACAACTACAGGCGCCCTCGGGTTCTAGGATTCAATAACCCATTTATATGTTACCATATACTAAAGATTGTAATTATAAATATGATTGGGAGTCCAGCAAAATGACTAATCACACATTGGTGTCAAACTGATCACTAAGTAATCTGAAATACACATCGTCCTGCACAGCCAAAGTTCACTTGAGCTCCGTCTTCGTGTCCATGCATCACTTTTTTCACATCCTTTATGAGTAAGCTGTTGGTTGCAGTATCGAAACCCACTAAGCAACATAAGCGTTGGAAGTAAAATAATTACATCACCAAATGTCTGAGGTCTAGGTCCATGTATAGATGGATTGTTTGCGTTTAGGTTTTAACTGATGAAAATGTTAAAGAATGACCCAAGAAATATACAAGGTTCTCGAATGTTCACCGTTTCTGTGACAATCTTTGGCCAACTGTTATTCGCAATCACCCTTAGAATTATGCGCCACACCGTCGAGTCTGATGTTATTCAAAGCCCGCAGGTCTACAGCTATGTAGCTTAGACATCTATGTAGCTTAGACAGCTATGTAGCTTAGACATCTATGTAGCTTAGACATCCATGTAGCTTAGACATCCATATAGCTTAGACATCTATGTAGCTTAGACTTGTTCTTGGAAGAAAAGCATTGAGTTCAGAGTTTCCAAGAGCTTCTCTTCATAAGCATAAATGTGCGTTTTCTTAGTCCTTCATGGAAACTTTATTTAAACACCATGCGCAGCATCCCGAAGCATCCCAGGTTTCTCTTGCTCCGAGATCTGTCCAGCTTGATGACTGGACACTCAGGGCCCAGGCTGTCCGAGAGGTCAGGGGGTCTCGGGCTGGCCAGAACCTTCCTCGCTGAGGACAGAACACAGGAACATGTTACAAGTTTGAACCAGTTAAATCACCTTTTTTAAAATCAGAACTCTCTCGTATGTTGGAAAAAAAAAAAAATATGATTTCAGCATTAGCTTTACTAACCTAAACTTTAAAATATAATTATGTACAATAATTATTTCAAAATGCCGAGCATTTGTAATTAGTAGGACTATATTGTAGTAGCAGTATGGGTAGATGAGCAGCACAACAAGGAGGAGGAGGAAGTAGAATTTGTAGTAATTTTGTAATAGTAATAGTGGGCGCAGCAGCAGCAGCAGCAGCAGTAGTAGTAGTAGTAGTAGTAGTAGCAGTAGCAGTAGCAGTAGCAGTAGCAGTAGCAGTAGCAGCAGCAGCAGCAGCAGTAGCAGTAGCAGTAGTAGTAGTAGTCGTAGTAGTAGTAGTAGTAGTAGTGGTGGTGGTGGTGGTGGTAATGGTGGTGCTGGTGGAATTAGTATGGCAAAGTGATGTAATAATAGTGTCAAATGCAATAGGAGAGAAATGGCGGTAGAGTATAGCATTACATAGGCCATTGGTGGTTGTAGCTTAAGTCAGAGCAGTAATGGAGAGAATGCAGTTAAAACTATAGATTACTTTAAGCCTTAATATGGTCCGATAGTGCAAGTGTCCTTACCTGCCGCAATGAACAAGTCGTCCACTTTTAATTCGAATTTGGCTGACGTCTCTATAAATAGCATGTCTCTGGATCTGGCCAGTTGGGCGCCCTCCTGGGGACAGTTAAAATAATACAAAACACCATTAGACACAGCGACATGAACGTTGGTTTTTAGCTTATTTACTAGAGCTCAGGGCTGATGAGCAGAAGGCCGTTGGTTCGAATCTCAGCTTTGACGTGATTTAGCACCAGTCGAGTCTTGCGACTTCTTACACTTAGATATTCGTCTAATTCTAAAGTATTCTTTTCATTTGATGCATATTGACGCGTTGAACATTTGAGATGAAATGCTGGGGAATTTTTTCTAGAATAGCGTGAATATAGAAGCTGACAACAGCAAAATGCGAAAGAAGCAATTTAAGCACGAATCTTATGCAAAATATAAAGAGGTATACATGTCTACATCTAAAACTTCTTGACAAGTAAAAACAAACCACAGGAGTGGCAAAGATGAAAGGGCCAATCTCCAAAAAGGTGGAAACAAAACATAGAAATATGGCTTTGACGACCTACAGTTCAAGCAGTAAGAAAGGCAAGAGATGCTTTTAGAAGATGGTTTGGGAGGCAATGTCCCGACATGACACATGCTGACTAATCAAAAGCATGCCAGTTAAAATTTTTTATATTTTGTTTTTCTGCCTGATGAAAGCATAAGATGATAGAAAGCCTGTGTTTTGTACTGAATTGTATTAATTAGAGCGTTACTGTCTTTGCCTCAACATTCCAATTGGTTGTGACTATATTTTGTTAGCTAATAAGGATTGCTTTTGCAGGGTCTTGTTCATCTAATATAATGATAATTAATCATTAATAATTAATAGCGTGTTATATACCTCAGTGTTCACAGCTCGCAACCTTTCCGACACGTCCATTTTGTTCCCTACGAGTACCTTGACCAAACCTTCCTCGCCGCAGCTCTCAACAAAATCCAGCCAGTAGTTCTTCACTGAGTCGAAACTGTCCTGGAGAAAGAAATAAAAGAAAGTTACCTTAGTACCATTGCGTTCAGGTCATGTCGCGCGGTCATTAAATAATCCAATAGTACATAAAATAAATTAGACGGAAATAGCTGGTAGAACGCAAACGTAACGTAAAACCATAGTTTCAGGTGATGACTTAAATAACGTTGTTTACAACACAATCGATCTTCAGTCTACATCTCTCTCTCTCTCTCTGTGTTCTAGACGCCTATGTTGTGACCCTTTAGGTCTGTGTTCTAGACGCCTATGTTGTGACCCTTTAGGTCTGTGTTCTAGACGCCTATGTTGTGACCCTTTAGGTCTGTGTTCTAGACGCCTATGTTGTGACCCTTTAGGTCTGTGTTCTAGACGCCTATGTTGTGACCCTTTAGGTCTGTGTTCTAGACGCCTATGTTGTGACCCTTTAGGTCTGTGTTCTAGACGCCTATGTTGTGACCCTTTAGGTCTGTGTTCTAGACGCCTATGTTGTGACCCTTTAGGTCTGTGTTCTAGACGCCTATGTTGTGACCCTTTTGGTCTGTGTTCTAGACGCCTATGTTGTGACCCTTTTGGTCTGTGTTCTAGACGCCTATGTTGTGACCCTTTTGGTCTGTGTTCTAGACGCCTATGTTGTGACCCTTTAGGTCTGTGTTCTAGACGCCTATGTTGTGACCCTCTAGGACTGTGTTCTAGACGCCTATGTTGTGACCCTTTAGGTCTGTGTTCTAGACGCCTATGTTGTGACCCTCTAGGCCTGTGTTCTAGACGCCTATGTTGTGACCCTCTAGGACTGTGTTCTAGACGCCTATTTAGGTCTGTGTTCTAGACGCCTATGTTGTGACCCTCTAGGCCTGTGTTCTAGACGCCTATGTTGTGACCCTCTAGGACTGTGTTCTAGACGCCTATGTTGTGACCCTGTGTTCTAGACGCCTATGCCGTACCCCTGTGTTCTAGACGCCTATGTTGTGACCCTCTAGGACTGTGTTCTAGACGCCTATGCTGTGACCCTGTGTTCTAGACGCCTATGTTGTGACCCTGTGTTCTAGACGCCTATGTTGTGACCCTCTAGGCCTGTGTTCTAGACGCCTATGCCGTACCCCTGTGTTCTTGACGCCTATGTTGTGACCCTCTAGGACTGTGTTCTAGACGCCTATGTTGTGACCCTTTAGGTCTGTGTTCTAGACGCCTATGTTGTGACCCTCTAGGCCTGTGTTCTAGACGCCTATGCCGTACCCCTGTGTTCTAGACGCCTATGTTGTGACCCTCTAGATCGGTGTTCTAGACGCCTATGTTGTGACCCTGTGTTCTAGACGCCTATGTTGTGACCCTCTAGGACTGTGTTCTAGACGCCTATGTTGTGACCCTCTAAGTCTGTGTTCTAGACGCCTATGCCGTGCCCCTGTGTTTTAGACGCCTATGCCGTGCCCCTGTGCTCTAGACGCCTATGTTGTGACCCTCTAGGACTGTGCTCTAGACGCCTATGTTGTGACCCTCTAGGACTGTGTTCTAGACGCCTATGTTGTGACCCTCTAGGACTGTGTTCTAGACGCCTATGCTGTGACCCTGTGTTCTAGACGCCTATGTTGTGACCCTCTAGGACTGTGTTCTAGACGCCTATGTTGTGACCCTCTAGGTCTGTGTTCTAGACGCCTATGCTGTGCCCCTGTGTTCTAGACGCCTATGTTGTGACCCTCTAGGTCTGTGTTCTAGACGCCTATGTTGTGACCCTCTAGGTCTGTGTTCTAGACGCCTATGTTGTGACCCTGTGTTCTAGACGCCTATGTTGTGACCCTCTAGGTCTGTGTTCTAGACGCCTATGTTGTGACCCTCTAGTTCTGTGTTCTAGACGCCTATGTTGTGACCCTCTAGGTCTGTGTTCTAGACGCCTATGTTGTGACCCTCTTGGACTGTGTTCTAGACGTCTATGTTGTGACCCTCTAGGTCTGTGTTCTAGACGCCTATGCCATGTCCCTGTGCTCTAGACGCCTATGCCGTGCCCCTGTGTTCTAGACGCCTATGCCGTGTCCCTGTGTTCTAGACGCCTATGCCGTGTCCCTGTGTTCTAGACGCCTATGCCGTGTCCCTGTGCTCTAGACGCCTATGCCGTGTCCCTGTGTTCTAGACGCCTATGCCGTGTCCCTGTGTTCTAGACGCCTATGCCGTTCCCCTGTGTTCTAGACGCCTATGCCTTGCCCCTGTGTTCAAGACGCCTACGTTGAGCTGCTCACCCTGTTGGAGACGTCGTACACGATGACGGCGCAGCGAGCCTGGCGCATGTAGTGTGGGAGGAGGGCCCTGTAGCGCTCCATGCCTGCCGTGTCCCACACCTGGCAGGTCACATGGGGCTCTTCCAGGGTCCGCGACATCACCACACCTGTGCACGTGGATAAACAGACACTGAAATTGTAACAGTCGATCTTAGCAGGAATCCAATCAAATGTTTAACAGAGGTTATGGCATGTTGATACAACATGCAATGAAAGTGGGACAGATACAAATCGCATTTTTAGCAAGCGATTCTGAATACCATGCCAAAAATAGTAAATCATGTTAACAACATAATAAAGATTCTATACAAATGTGAAAGGAAAAAAAACAACATAACAAACACGAAAACAGCAATAATAATTATAATAATAATAATTATTATATTAATAATAATAATAATAATAATAATAATAATAATAATAAT
>RQTK01000272.1:469739-549209 GCA_003991915.1 Elysia chlorotica | reverse complement strand
GTGAGAGAGAGAGAGAGAGAGAGAGAGAGAGAGAGAGAGAGAGAGAAAGGAAGGGAGGGAGAGAGATGGAGAAGCTGCGTGTGTCCATCGATTTCTACCTTGACGTAGAGGCAAAACCCAATCGCGACACGGGTTGCCTGTGCGGAACGCTCTCCCTTACTTATTCTACCAAAAAAAAAAAAAAATGCAGTAAGCACTACCAACGCGGTCAAGTTTTTCTTTTTCCCTAAAGAGCTTAGTGTGTGTGTGTGTGTGTGTGTGTGCGTGAGTTTGTGTGTGTGTGTGTATGTCTGTGTTTACACTGCACCACCCACAAAAGAGCCATGCAAGGCGATGGACAAGTTCTAACTTTTATGAAAGTTTGTCCTATAAATCTGAACATAAAACGGATTGTGGTCCAAAAGTTAATATTCTATTTTAGATAGGTCCTATAATAAGATATAGTATCAAATAACAGTTGCGAGCGAACTCTGAAAATGACCAAGAACCTCTCGGAACAACAATAAGCTTATCACAAGACTAACTTGTACATAATTTTGTCTCCGACTTGTCCACTTGTACACAAGTACAATAATATCGAGAGCAAAAAAAAAAATCGTATCGATAACATTTTTATCATAGTTTGTCCTTGACATTCCGTGATCGACCTTTGACCTTTTTGAAATGGCGACAACAAACCTGGGTTTCGGCGATATAAATATCAAAATGTGATATGCAAAAGAAAATTATATGGGAGAAAAAAAAGACAAAGGATTGCTTAATAAATCAAACTATTTAATTAATTTTACATAATACTAGGGAAAGGGAAACAATGGACAGATTTGGAGGACTTTTACAACATTCTAGTTTGTGAATATAAAAAAGCACGAAGACTGAATGTAGCCTAGCACCAAAGTAAACAATATGGCGGCCGTTTGTTGTAAAAGTGATGATAGTTAACGTGTATTCAGTTATCATGTTTTTCGAAAACAAGCATATCGGGCCACACATAAACTAAAATAAGCATGAGTAAGTGATGGAATCTGGTATCAAAGAGCCAAGTTTACATTCCAGACTTTAGTTATAGACCTAGATTTACATTTAGACATATGTCCACATTTAGACTATTATAATGTCAGTAGGCCCTATTCTAAATCACAATTTTCAAAGATACCATCTAGATTAATGAATAAGGACCTTAACCCCTAATAATAAACCTTAACCCACGTCTATATTTCAATTTTCTGTATCTGAATTGTACCCTGATCCTATATTCAAACGAAGCTTAGAAAGTTAAACAATGCTCATTAAAAATGGTCCATTTTAAGATGACCCATCCCAGAAATATCAAAACAAAACAACATGGCCATGTCACAAATTCAATATTTCTCTTTTTTCAGTCATCCATATTAGTGCATGCTAGTGTGTAAGAAAGCAACAAAATGACAGGAACATCACTGAATCTTTCACTTTTGAGTCGTGGTGTTGGTGAGGTTCACAAAAATGGGCACGAGAAAGTTGACGTGTATCTTGAACCTGAGGTAGGTGTTGTTAGATAGTTTTTTAAAGCCTTTGTGACAGAGTAATTTTTAATAGCCATGACATGCCTTATTCTGGTTATTGATGATGGAGGCATTTTGGTAAAATTATAGATGGTACTAGTATATTGCTTGTAACTTTTTTTGGAAATTTATCATATAGACCTGTATAAAACACCAATGGAAAGCCAATAGTAATTGTTTTCTAATAGTATCTACAAGAGGACTGAGAAAAAGGAAGATGAAAAAAATAATTAAAAAATAAAAAAAAATTCGAAAAAAAAATTTCACATACAGAACGAGAAAAATAAGACTGAGACTATTCAACTTTATACTCTGATCCAGAATCTTCATATAAATTTGGGTCATCTTAATCACAGTTATCCTTTGAACTGTTTAGCAACATTTAGATTACCTCTTTCTCTTTCAAAAATGGTCCTTGTTGATCGTTTCCCAGTGCTAGTTGAAGCTTCTATCTTGACTTGAAGTTTGAATTTTTTGAATGGAATGAAGAAGAAAGAATGTAGGAACAAACATAAAACATACTCTCGAAAGTTAAAGAGTGGAATGATTCCTACATTTGCAACAATGCATTCAGTGCCTCTTTTATGTATTAAAAATATGACATATGACATTTAAATGTCATGGGGTATGATGAAATTGGCGGATTTGAGAATATATAATGTACGTGGGCTAGGTATCTTGTCACAAAAAAATCGAACATATGTTGTATGCCTTGAAATTACATCTATGACAATTTCCATTGTTTGAATTAGAATGTTATTGTTTCATTTCATATACAGTAAATTATCTTGAAATCTAGTACATCTATTGAAGAATAATGTTAGGCCTATATTATACATAATTGGACTCAGGGCTTTTATTGGCTATCACAGCATATTACACAAGATATAGAATATTTGACACACCTGCAGGTAAGGAGCATTAGAACTTACAGTAGCTTGAGAAAAATGTTTCTTTACACATGTAAGTTAACTGTTTCCTATCTTGCCGCAAGGTTTTTTACAGGGCAGTGATAAATTATATGTTCTGCTATGTAAAGACTTCTATAACAACAATTATATTATGGGTTATTCTGGGTTGATAGTTGTAATTTCAGTGGAATACATCTAGAATAACCACAACATAAAAGTTTATTACTATCCAAAGTTTACATTGAATTTCGCAAAGTAAAAAATAAGGAATTCATGCCTTGGAAAAAGTTTGTATCAAACCATAGTTTACCGTAAGCAGATTCCACTGTGACTGCTAGTTTTCTTTTTCTATTTACAGGATTACTACAACTTCAGCGCCAACCCTGATCGGTTCTACCTCCCTCCCATTCGCGCAAGCTACACCGGCCCCCACCTCCACCACAACCACAGCAGCTTTTTTGACACTTCCCCGTTATCCAGGGGTCCTCCCTCCCACTCACTCACGACAAGAACATCACGAGACACAGCCGCGGCTGCTGCTATTGCATCTCAAGAATTCAGGGTCCCGAAAACATTCACGACCCGCAAGGGGGCGCTACTGCTGTTCTCAGAGGACCTGGCCCAGAGGAACACAGGACGCGAGGGCTCTAGGCCGTCGCATCACCAGAAGAGTGGCGCACTCAGGGCCTTGAACACCATCACCCCAGCCAGCAGCCTGGACTCCCAGGTGAGACGAGAATCTGGACATACTTTTTAGGGAGTGTACTTGACTCTATTCAATAGAGTCGCAATGATTTTGCTAGCTATGTTCATGAAAAGGCATTTTTTTTTTTCAAATTGATATCTTTTGAAATATTACATTATGAAACAAATGTTTTGCAGATTTAAAAGCTTCAGCTTCTTATCTTTCATTAAAGACATCTACACTCACCCGCTTACATGCATGCAATGTAACTCCATTACGTAAACATTACATGAAGCCCCCTTTTTTTTAGGGGGGGGGGGGGTATCCCGCTAAGGTAGGCTATGAATTGAAAAGCCAATAGGCCTACAGGGTTATTAGTCTTGGAGTTTTTAGTAATTCCTCCGGTGCAAATACAGATACAGATAGGGGAAGATTGAGACAGACAGATAGACTGACGGATCCAATTTTTGCAAGACACAATGCAAATTTTCACAATCACTAGCATAAAAGCAAATTTTTGTTTGTTGAATTAAAATGGAAAAGATTAAATTGGCAGTACCATGTCACTTTTTGAAAGTTATTCTTTATGATTTATTTCAGGTTTATTTAAAGACAGTTGAAGATCTGGCAAACTCAATTTTGAAATATGGTGACCATGTAAGTATACTTTTGTAAATATTTAGAATTTATTGGGTCAACTTTTCGAAAAAGTCATTCTTTATTTTAGCTTTAAACTGTATGTGCATGAGTTTATTGTGCTAAAATATAATTCTTCTTCTTTGCGTCAAGACCATCTGCGGTTATTATATAAATATAGCTAGACAGCTGAGCATCAATTTAAAATCAAAGATAACTCCTAAAACAGAACTAAATATGCTCCTATCAAAAGGCAAACTCGTGCAAATGGTAGAACGTTGGTCTCTAAATTGGAAAGTCCACAAGTGGAAATCTAGGTAGGATAAACTTGTTAGGGCAGTATCATTACAACGTCACTGTCTGAGACAGGTGTTCTGTGTGTCATGTGTGACAGCATGTAAGGCTGTTAGACATTAATCTTGGGACCAGCCAGCGTATTTAAGATGTAAATGTGATCGGCCATGGTATCCTCCCTCTGTCTCTCTCTCTCTCTCTCTCTCTCTCTCTCTCTCTCTCTCTCTCTCTCTCTCTCTCTCTGTGCAAAAAAAGATACATATTTCTTTAATAATTAATTTTCAATACAGGACCGGCCCGATAATGCAATGTACCTCAAGTTTGTCCATGCCCGCCGAGACAACTTTGAGCGCCAGATCCGTCCTGGCTACTCTGCAAAGCGCTACCTGTCCACTTGGACTAGGACCTGGGATGACACAGTCTTTGACAACGTCATCAAGCAAGGTTAGCCACAACTCTTATCATAATAGGATTATCTCTATCAGGTTTAACAGTACCTTTTTATGTTAATGTGGGGACCTGTGGCTGTAAGCCAGGGTATCGATATGTTTATCTTTATGGGGTTTGTCTCAGACATTAAGCCACTGTGTTAATATTGGTACTGTACGCTGTGTATGTAGCAGTAATCGAGGTATTTATATTGGTTGTTCTATGGGGTTAGTCACCTGGGACATGAAGTTGGTGTATCCATAGAGGTATCTTTTTGAGGTTTCTCTGTAAAGTCAGTGTATTCAGAGGGGATCTCACTGGGATTTGTCTGTCAAGGCCAGCCAGGCTAACAATAGAGGTATGGCTATGGGGTATGTCTGTGTCGGTTAACAAGGGAATTAAAGACTTTGTGATTAGTATGGTGCGAATGGGTGGCATTGTCATACCTCGTGGGCTTAAGATTTCGTGCTATTTAAGTATAGGATAAAGCTTTGCTTGGAATTTGGTGAAGATTTTGTAACTAATCCTCTTCATTTTTGCTATTGATCCTGTTGTGCCACAAGGGGATTTAATAGGTGAACAAAGTACCTAGCCCACATACCCTCTCTGTCCCTCTTTAACCACTTGAGTGCACGGGTATATCTTTAAATGATGTTCCCTTAGAGCATATCTGTTGATGAATTTGACATATCTTTTTAATTGACCTCCAATGAATTATATTCTGAAAGTGGCAGAGTCAAAGATGAAAATGGACAGCCATTCAGTATTCACGTTAATGGAAAAATAAAATTGTATTATTGCCTCGAAAAGACCCCTACGCATTCAAGTGTTTAATGAATTATGCTACTGTCTGTGTTCTCCCAGACTACATCAATCAACGATCTCTGTAGGTGTACAACATGATAATGCCTGACATAAGAAGCATGGTGGTTCTTACTATATCAAGATTTTACCTTATCTTCTCTTGTCTCATATTATCCTATAAAACCTTTTTTTAAAATCTGCTACTCTCTGTGTTCCCTCCAGGCTACATCACCGAGCGGTCCCTCTACCAGTACAACTTGATCATGCCCAACATGCGGCGGCGCCTGTTCTACGAGGACCTATCCCACATGCCCCAGCCGTACCGCCTGATGCGGAACATGCTCATGATGCCGGGAAGCTTGTCTGGATACACCTTCTACAGGGCACCCACCTCGGACTTTGGTAAGGCGCCAGCTTTTTCCAATCTTTCACCAATTATTGGGAATGAGATTATGCAAAAAAGTTACTCTAATACTCTGTTGGAAGAGAACAGAGATGTTTAACAAGCAGAAATGCCAGTGTTTTTTTGCATTAGATCTAAAATTGACAATAACTTTTTCCGATCTTGTAACAATTATTGAAAATGAAATTTTGCAAAAAGTTATTTTACTCTGCTGGAAGACATCAAAGATGTTCAAAAAGCAGAAACTTTGTATTATTATTTTACATTTGATCTAAATAAGGCACCAACTTTTTCCGATCTTCAACCAATCAGGAATGAGGTATCACAACCTTTTTTTTCTTCTTTGTTGGCAAACGTCAGTGATGTTAAATAAGCTGAAATGCCATTATCTTCTTTGTGTTAAAGAGTAATTTTTCCGTTTGCACACACACAAAAAAAAAATGTTCACTTTTAAAAACCGAAATAAGCCACACAGTTTCACATTGCATGTACTAGGCACCAACTTTTTCCGATCTTCAACCAATCAGGAATGAGATGTCGCAAAATGTTTTGTTGTTGTTGCATTGTGGCAGATGTCAGCGATGTTAAAGAAATTGAAACGCTATATGTCAATTGTGTAAAAGAAGTAATTTTTCCGTTTGCACAAAAAAAAAAAATGTTCACTTTTAAAGACCAAAATAGCGGCACAGTTTGGCATTACTTGATCCTCTTGCTAGATGAGCGAATTTGGACCTAAGTTTGAGGTCATGTCTTCTAAATACTCTACAGTCTGTATATCTCAATGACGCGCATTCCTAATTGCTCTTAATTTGGTTTCTTCTTCATTTATTTTGCATTTAGTTTCAATTTTCCTAATACACCTACTTTATACCTGCTTTACCACATTGACTTACTCTGAAACTCTACCCATTACTCATTGATAAGATTTATCATTGAACCTGTTTACCTCACAGCTGAGGACAGCGAGGGAGAGCAGGACTCAATTGTCCTGCGCCAGCAACCAGAAACGAACCTGCGCAGCATCCGAGTCATCAAGACCAAGGCCGGAGTTCAAGAAGAGGTCGCCTACAGTGACCTTGACCGCCAGTCTCAGAAGGAGGTCATCACAGATCTGCTGGTGAAGAGCGCGGTCCACTACGCCCTCAAGAAACAAGAGGTGGGTGGCAAACTTAACCTGCGCAGCATCCGAGTCATCAAGACCAAGGCCGGAGTTCAAGAAGAGGTCGCCTACAGTGATCTTGACCGCCAGTCTCAGAAGGAGGTCATCACAGATCTGCTGGTGAAGAGCGCTGTCCACTACGCCCTCAAGAAACAAGAGGTGGGTTGCAAACTTGCTCAGGCTCCAGATCAATAGGTCCACGGTTTGAATCTCATGATCGGTCAACAATTTATTTGCTTGATATCGTCCCTTTATGGTTATGTTGTTGTCAGTCTCATTTGACCAGCTGAGACTAGAGTCATGGTCTCTCTGCCATGTCTCATGTCAGGCAACATATAAAATTGTCAGACGTCGGTCCTGGGACCCTCCCCAATATTACCTATATAAAAAGCTGACATTGGACGTTCAGCAACCAACTGAACTCAAGGCTTCCAAAAATAACACGCAGGGTGACAGATATAAATAAACATTTGCATTTAGAACCAAAGTGAGCTCTATCATAAAAATATTAGGAAAGGCTTGTAGGCTAAACAAAAAAATGAGTACCATGCTGTGTTATCTATCATAGTAAAATTTAAAAAAATAGATCCCTATCACAGAGGTTATGCAAAAATTCGCTCACTTCAGTCAGTTTCGTGACTTGTCCCGGTATTTTGGGTAGGCCTGGGTGGGTTTTACAGTTTTGAGGGGATGAGGCAGAATTCTTCTAATTTCTATAATAGGCCTACATTAAACTATTATTTTGTGTTAAAAAGCACAGATTGCTCTTGAACAGATTGAAAAGTATAATTCTTTTTTTTATACAATTATGGTAAATCAGGCTCAAACATGAATTTTAAAATTTTTGGCAATCATTATGTATTAAAAAGAATTAATTGCGCTATTAGTGATTAGAAAATTATAAGTTCTATCGGTTCCAGAATCAGAGATAATGATTTTTATTCGGAAATGAAAACCGTCACTATTGAGTAGTTTATAATAAATGTTCAGAGTCAGAAACTCATTAGGTATCTTATGCCTGAAACGCTAATATTGTCGTGTGGTCTTAGAGCCAGGAATGTTTGAAATAAAAAAACAACAACCCCCCCAAAAAAAAAAACAAACAAACAAACAATACAACTAAACAAACAAGTGGTGCAAATTGTAGAGCAGTGGGCTCCCCATCAGTAGATATCTGATTTGATCCCAGGATTGAGCAAATTTATTTGTTGCATTTCCCTACTTATATGGTGTCCGTGTAATGTGACTGACACTTTTAAAACCACCAATTCATTTTATTTTAAAGATATTGATGTCAATTTCAATTTGCAGGCCCATAATGTTTAAAAAAAAAATGTTTTTTAATCGGAAAAATGTAGTTTTTATGGTAAGTGTGATTTCATCAACACTTTGATGGAAACAGTTTTTTTCAATTAGCAGGAACGTTATAGTGCCAGTTGGCAGAAATATTTTTCAATTTGCACACGAGAACTGTCGCTAAGTTTAATTTTACTCAATCTTCTTTAAATGCTGTTGCTTTCTGGTCTGAACAGAGTAGAACTAATGTATTAAAAATAGGTCACACAGCTCTTGTTGAAATAAAATTTGCTTTATTATTTTGAGATTAAAAAAACTTGACTCTAAAGAAAGTACATTATAAGGTTAACTCTCGCATAAGGGAAATATTCTTTTCTGTTCCAACTAATACACTGGTATTTGCTTGGGAAACACTGTTTTTACACTGTTTGAAATGGTGTATCTATAGGGAATGCAATCATGTAGCAGTATGTTAGGTCGCAAGTCCTGAACAAGTTAACTTAAGCCATTATGTTGTCCTCAGGAGATCTATGAGGAGACCATGATACGGGCCGTCCATTCTGGCCAAGACGGACTGGTCAATGAGCGTCAGGGTGCCGGGGTGCCAGTCCATGAGTTTGACATGCGCGATGCTGTGGAGGTATGCCCAACATGACACTTTATTAAAATCATCATCATTATGATTATGTTTATTTACACCATCATCATCATCATCATCATCATCATCATCATAGACGGACTGGTCAATGAGCGTCAGGGTGCCGGGGTGCCAGTCCATGAGTTTGACATGCGCGATGCTGTGGAGGTATGCCCAACATGACACTTTATTAAAATCATCATCATTATGATTATGTTTATTTACACCATCATCATCATCATCATCATCATCATCATCATCATCATCATCATCATCATCATCATGAATGTCATACATGTGCTGCCTGTTTTTTTTTTTACATAGTCAACTCAATAAACATGCAAAAGTAACAATGATGCCGTACTGTTTGACGGAGCATTAAGGAGAAGGTAGAGTTTGGGTTCTGAGTTTTGCTTGACAAACGGCATTATGAAGTTGGATGCCGTTACCTTTATCGCTGCTCTTTAAATTGTATCCATTACTTGATGTCTCTCTCTCTCTCTCTCTCTCTCTCTCTCTCTCTCTCTCTCTCTCTCTTTCCCTCTATCTTGCCCTCTATTTTTCCCTCTTTCTCTTTTCTGTACGTTTTCTGTCCCTGTCTCTCTGTTTCTATCTTTTTCTGTCAGTCTGGTTGTCAGTGCAGTCCTTTTCTCTATTTTCTCTTGTATTCCATCCTCTTCAATCATAATAAAAAAGACAATACCACAGAAATGGAACAGCTAATAGCGCACAGCAAAAATAAAGGCCTTGCACAACTGGACACATAACAAAACGAAGACGATGGAAAAAGAACCGTGCACAGGCGCTTAATCTTAGCTTTACCATAGACTTGCGTGCGAAGCCAATGAAAACCCCACGTTTAAGGGTAGTGACTATGTCGCCCTTTATTGTCGTGTGGATCTTATAGTCTCTGTTATCATAGAACGTAAACAGCTGCAGTGACTTCTCCGGGCTAGGATAGTGACTAGGCGAGTGAGTTCTCTCTCCCTTGTAAGGCGATAAGACCCCCAAATTCCTCCCATCACACCAGCTGATCAATACCACAGGTGACATTCCGTCCTTCGATAGGGTATACACCACCTAATGCACTGTCTGACGCTATCTGTCAAGGACATTCATCACGAAACGTTGTAGACAAAATTTAGTCTGGTGTATCGAGGAACACCATCTAATACACATCTCATCAAGCTATTATGTCCTTCATGGAACGAATAGGTGGAAATATGTTATGGACGTTCCCCAGATTCTAAACACGGTGCGTTACCTCTTTGCCACTAAATATAACAACATGGCAAACACCAAAGGCCACTGTGCAACGTTGAAATAGGTTTCATCGAATCCATCCATTTAAGATTTGACTATTATTTTGTGTCTGGCTTTCTTAAGGATCCAACAGTGATCGAAGTCTTGCAGTGTGTTTTGAATTCCATTACTCAGATGCAAGGTGACATAACTATTTATAGATAATATAGTGCTTATACGCGCTCTCCCTCTCTGCTTTGTATGGAAGGGAGCGATAACTTCTTAAGAATGGAAGGATTTGAATATACAATAAGGAAACAAATAAAACATCACAACGGTGAGATATATAATCAGATCAGGAATTATGTTGATTTTTTTCTAGTTCTACCGATATAAAGACAAGAATGATCCATCAATTTTAGAGATTGAACGTTGAACCCTTTGTTTGTAAAGTCAGCGCTTATCTCCAAAATAATGCATTTACCTTTACAGTCAGAGTAAAAATAATCAAACTAGCGCGCGGCAATTGTTTCCTGATATGTCAATATCTCCATTCTGCAGGTTTTCGAATGTATCCCGTCTAATTAATTGGATCTTTGTTTCATTTCTAGACACAAAGTGTTCGTTACTTGTTTTGAAGATCCATTTCTAACCCGTGAGTATACAGATTAAAGTTATGTGGAAAAAAAAGAAAGAAAACGAGACCTTGATAAAAATAGATTTTTCCTAAGAGCCCATATTAAATATGTGCTATGGACCAATTGAATCATTAACAACACAGTGCTGCGAATAAGATCCGCGAGTGTATATAACTCTCAGGCCTATAATTTTATTTTGCCAGGGCTGTGTATCCTGCATGATTAAGGCACAGTAATCAGTCTACTTTCAACATAATTATTCTTCGTGCTCTTTGCCTGCAGACTAATTCAGTTGTGCTATCAACAAATCTAAATACTGGGCTCGAATCAAGCGAAAACATAATGTATCAACATGAAAACAAATGTCCCTCTCTTTCCCTCATTACCTTGTAAGCAATAGGAATAAGAAGCCGGTACAGTTATAAATGGCTCCAATTTAGAAAACAAAACGATTCCTCTACGTGTAAGATACAGGGACGCTTTAGGCACGACCAAAGAAGCCAGTGCGTTGCGATTTATATCTGGATCATAGCTTACTATATTATCAAGTACTCCATGATCTGGATACAATGCAACTTTTTTTCTAACCTAGCCATAGTGCACGTAGAGCTTTTTAGTCATCAAGCATAAAAACCTAATGAAGAGAGCGCACAAATGTAATTATATTTCTACGTGTTTTTGTTTCAATTTCAAAATTATAATGGAGAATTATAACTATTTTGATGCACCAAGATTCTTGAGATAATAATGTGTGTTCGACACCAAAAGTTGCGATTGTGTGAGTTTATGTAACACTAGTGCTAACAAATGTGAAGGGAAATTGTACACCACTGATACTTGATAGTTTCATCCGAGAACAAAAACAAAACAAAGCAAATTGTGTTGGCAGTGACATAACTGTGTCTTTAATTTATGTTTATCTCATTGTACCTTTGGATCTGTAACTAAAATGTCCAAGTGTGTGAGGTAACAGCGATCGCAGTCTTTAAAGATTGTGTAAAAAAACCTGAAGGCCAATAATAGTATCTAAAATGGTGAAAATGCAAACCTGTCCTATTTGGTTTTGTTTATCGGTGCTTGCGCGCAACTGTTCTTTGTGAATAATAACCACGACCCATTCTGTCACCTTGCTTATAACATAACCCTAGGACATTCCTTTGTCAAAACAAAGATTAGTATACAAAGTGTTCTATAATTCTCTAGATCAGATTACACCTATCGACTGCAATCATATTATAAATTTTTTTTCTAAAATAAATGCCGTAGCATAATGTTTAATGCACCCGATTCACAAAATAAACAACCTATGTATCTTAAATGGAAGTAATGATGCTGATTCCAATGAGCAACATTCTCCAAAGAGTGATATAACTACCTCGCTGAAAAGCATTTGCAGTTGAATATTCACTCCCCAACAAATGACAGATTGAAAACGCCTTTAATTGCACCGAACAGTACTGGCTGAGTATAATTACAATCCAAAAATTAAGAATGTGCCATAAATAATCAAAACAACACCAGCAACCACCAATGTGTGTGCGACGTAATAAAAAGAATTGAACGAAACGACCATACCATCCTCCACAATTCCTAAAACAAAACTTGAGGAAGTATACGATACAGTTGAACCTGCCGACGACAGGATAGCATTTTGGTGTGACAGGCCAAATGAGGTGCAGCCATAAGATACTGCAACTAATAAGGAACTGAAAGGAAAGGCTAAACATAAAGTTGTAGCCAAACGAAAGCTCTTGTACCAAGAGTAAACTGTAAAGAAAACGTGTGACCTATGATACCATTGTTAAAAGTTACAGCATAGAACTCACAACCATGCACAGAAAGGATCAGGGTTCAAACCCCAGACGGAGCCAGGACGCGCCATATTCTGACCAGGATCGAGTCTACTGGCATTTCGTGGTTATCCAACCTCGCCATGACCTTCTCCTCAGAGGTCGCGCTTTCAGGTCATGGAGGGCAAAAGTTAAGGACAAATCTGGGCGAGGTCGGAACAGTTTTAACTGCAGTTCCGGGTCGGCGCAAGGGGCGTTAACTTATTCACGGAGAAAGGTAGAGCGCCGAATCCGGAGGAGGATAATACTCAGTTTGGTAAGATTAAGACAGTATTGACAATGTCGTTATTAAAAATAGATTTTATGCATGGTAGATTTTTATTGATTTTCTGAAGCTGATCTGTGGTAGTTATGTGTCGTCTGTCTATCTGAATGAATAACACACACGCACACAAACACACACACACACACACTCTCTCTCTCTCACTCTCTAACTCTCTTCCGCTCCATCTCTCTCAAAGAGTCTCTGTCTATTTGAAGGGGCGGGTGGGTAGGGCGGCAGGCCTGGGTTAGGATATTGGCTCCGACTCCGGAGGTCCGTGGTTCGAGCCTTGGCGATATTGCCCCCTACTGGTTGGGTCAGTGTCAGTTTAATGTGATCGGTTGAGACATGTTTCATGGTATCCCCTCCTTGTCCGTTGTGTGGCGGAACTTAAAATTATCAGACGTCAGTTTTGAAACCTGTCCACAATATAGCCTCTGTAGTGCTGATGCTGGACGTTAAACAAACTTAACTCTCTTTTACTGTCTGACTGCCTTTCTCTCTCTGACTGTCTATCCTTTTTCGCTATTCCCCCCTCTTTCTGCCTCTCTCGTCTATTATTCCACCATTTCTTTTCTTAAAATCAAGAATGTCTCCTCCGTCCGCCCTACCCTATCTTACTTTCCATACCCTCCCGTGCCTGATTAGCCACCCTGGCCCATTATCCCAGGCTCTGTGTCTTACACCATGTAGACAAGGTTCTGGTCTGGTGGTCCTTTACATAAAGTGCTTAAGTCAAGAGCAGCGCTCTGTTAGATCAATAAGTACACATGTAGGTGCTTTGTTAGATTTGTCAGCATTGTCCGGTTTCCCTTTATAGTAAGTCCAACAAACCTTTTTAGACATTCTCCAGGAATCTCCGTCTCCGTCTCTCTATATCTGTCTCTGTCTGTATGTCTGTCTGTCTGTCTGTCTCCGTCTCTCTGTCTCTCAGACTCTATCTCTCTCTCTGTCTTCTGTCTCTCTCTCTCTCTCTCTATCTCTCTCTCTCTCTCACTCCCCGTGTAGGAAGTTTACAGACGATTACCGATGACATAACCATGCCTTCTAGGCATAAGATTTTCTGATCACTCATTGGCTCCGTAAGTCTAGGATAGAGCTGTGATTGGTCGAAGGTGCATATTCCTTGACCTAGCGTCTTTGTTTTTGCTGAACGCCCCGCTTTTGTAAGGGCTCGTTTCTCAAGACTTAGGAGACATTACACTGAGAGAGAGAGAGAGAGAGAGAGAGAGAGAGAGAGAGAGAGAGAGAGAGAGATTTGCTTTCCCTGGTCAAAAGCCTTCTGTATCTGAAAATACCCCACTGCTCAAGTGGTCACGAATGAGTAGCTATTATTATACTGTCTTAAACGCGTTTTGATATTCCCGTTCTTTTCTCTGCTACTTTGATTGCCGTGACGCTAAACGGGTTACTATGTTAAGCGATATTATTGTTCCATTGCGAACACTTCTCGTTTCTCCTGCTGCTTCTTATATGTGTGTGAAGTTGCATGAAAGTACAAAGGCTCAATGTAACTGTTTAATGCTGTTTCTGTGTAAGTTCTTTAGCGTCTTTCATGCTACACATCTGAAAAGTGCACTTTAAGATCAAGGCAGCCTTTTCCCAGTGAGGCACAAGTGTCGTTCGTTTCAACTTCTAATAACTCAAATACACCACTAGATGCCTTGCCACTCAAGTGACGATAACGGATGACGTAACGAAATATATAACGCAATGGGTTTTCTGGTCACTCATTGGCCCCGTAAGTCTAGAGTATAACTCTGATTGGCCCCGGTGCAGATTACATTACATAATATAGTCTTAATCTTTGATTTGGGCTCTATTATCACAAGGCCTTTAACACCTCTGACCAAACGTAGAATAATCTGAAATTTAAGATATCTGTCGACAGTGTTTAAACAAATTACCTTCATTGCACTTTAAGGATTTAGGCTTTGGGTTTTATTATGTTCTTTGTTGTACAGACTTTACAAAGAGCCGATTAGTTTTTGAAATTTTAATCATCTGTACGCCCTCCTCCTCAACCTCCTTTTTTCCACCCCCCCCCCCCATTCCACATTAAACACACACATACACACTTCTTCAATTTGCCCTTTTTTTAAACCAAAAGCTTTCTCAAGGTATTTGAGAGTCTGTCTGACGACTTGCAATGGATAATTTGGTTTATTGGTTAGAGGAATGTTAAAGCCCAGTTCACCATAAACAAGGACCTCAATTCCACCTGTGTTAACATGTGTCATAGTAGAGCATATACCCCAGTTTCAAGTGTATGGGGCTGAGACAGGAGTCATGGTATCCCCGCCCTGTCTTGTGTGTGGCAGCACATAAAATTGTCAGACGTCCGTCTTGGGGTCCGTCCACAATATATCCTATATAGTGCTGCTGTTGGACGTTAAACCAACCCAACAACAACAACAACAACAACATCAAGTGTATGGGTGAACTAAAAGTAGTCTTTGATTAGTTACATCCCGTGGTTACCATACATTAAGGTGCCACAGTCGGGCGTCAAAACCTACGCCCTTTTTGGAATATGAATTCACAATGTTTTTCAATTTTGTTGGAAAACATAAGCGGCGCATAAGTTTATGGTTATTTCACAATGCATTAATGTCTACCAAGTACCAAAGTGTGAGTAACACTAAACGGTGCAAATTAATTTTAGTCTTTAAAAGAGAAAAAAAAGCGCACAAACACGAAATGTTGACTACAAAATCACGCTATGACATTCCATCGTATTTAACATAATCGGTAACCCATGTCTTACAATAAAGTGCAATAACTTTTATGTGAAATATTATTCCCTATGCCGGGATGGATACTTTAAAAGCAATGTAATAACCGATTGAAATATTAGCGCTCTCTATTATAGGTAAAGTCGGATATGAACTGGATATTGTGTTTTGTGGGCCTGTTCATGTCGAGGTTTCGATTTTTTAATGTGCCGTTGCGAGAAAGTCGCCATATTGATTTCTTTTCTTCCAGTTGTTTTGAATAAAGTTAATTGTGCCGGCTGAATAGGTCTAGGTTATGTTTTCGCTTTTATGTTTGTAGTTTAATAGCAAGTGGAAATCTTAATGCGTTAGTGGGGAAGGAAAGACACTAGTTGTCGTAATCGATAGGAAATTTTCTTAAGTTTATTAAGGCAGTTATTTGTACTTTTAAAATTCGCTATTATGCATGTATCTTGTAGCTGAAAGGTAGCAAGGTGAATCTTTAGGCTTATTAATGATATTGGTCTATGATTTTATATTGGTTTACGATTACATTTTTAGTAGTTTGATGCGCCCTTGCAGATCACATTATTTCATAAGTTACATGGTTTACCTAGCGAAATGCTTCATTGAACATCTATCAATAACTCCAATCATTCTTATCTAAACAAATTATCTGAAAATATGCATTTATCGATTGCCCTATCCACACATTTGTTGTTGTTGTTATTGATCCAGCGGCGTATGGGCTTTCGCCCTTCGGTCCAATACCACGTAGGGAAAGATGCATGTGTTCTTTAGCTGTTGAGTAGTTGTGAAGAGGGTGTTATAGAGGTTTGGTCTCAGAGGGAGGAAGGAGGTTGAGGGCATAAGTAAAGGTGGTGCTCCACCGATTCATACATGTGGCCACACAGCGGGCACATTGGGAGAGGTTGAACTTGTATTCTGTATAGATGGAGGTTTAGTTGTATGTGTCCAGTTCTAAGTCGGAAGATTGTGGATTGATCTTTTCTGGAGAGGAAGTTGTTATCACTTGGTTGTGGTGTTATCATGTGTTTAACGACTTCTCTTCATGTTTTTGCCCATGGCCCATCTGTCCATCCAAGTTTGCTTTATGTTTGGTTTTATGATTTTCTTTGCAGTGTTTAGTGTAACAGGTGTGTCTCGTTGTTCCTGTTGAGATCCCTTTTTGCGAGAATATCTGCTCTGTCATTTCCAGGTGTGTTGAAGTGTCATGGGATCCATTGCATTGTCAGGTTGATGCCAAAGGACAGTGATGTTGGAAAATAAAAGTTGGAATGTGAATGGTTACATATGTTGGTTATGTCTTTACTGTGTGTGTGTGTGTGTTTTTTTTTAAAGGATTACATTTTTCAACCAGCCATGGTGGTGATGAAGTATAGGAATAATACTGTCAAGATCAACTTTTATTTTCCAACATCACTGTTTTGGAAATATAACCCGACACTCATAAAGACCTTAGATTTATCTTCACACGGTATAAAATGTTAGCTTAGCTCCAACCGGTTCTTATTTGAATCGGCTATTGTCTTAACTCGTAACAATCATGGTAAGATTCGAACAATTATTTTCAAACAGTTTTTTTCTTTCGTATCTACAACCGACACGCCCGACTTCTTCCTATCGAATCCACGCGAATGTATAAGATTAATGTTAGCTCGGCCTCAGTCCTGTTGTTATTTTAAGCGGCCATTGTCTTAACAAGTCCCTCACCGCCGACATTGAACCGTAACTCCTCCCATTCAGCCAGAAAGATCGCTCTGTTTTGGTCTTGTACTTGATCTGCCAAGCATAATATGCCAAAATAAGCCCTGACAAATGAATTGGCAAAAAAGCGTAACAGGTCCTATTTCCATTATACTCTATTCATGAAAAATGTACACTGATAATGGTTGTTCGGGTTGGCAGTCCGGCTGTATGTAGAGCCGTGGCACCGTGAGAGCCATGGCAAATACACTGACTGCCTACTGAGAGAGGTTTTCAAATAGATCAGGAAAATCGGAGGTGGATGTTAGTTAGGGGTAATCTGGGGGGGGAGATAATAGAAGAAAATGCCTGAGGTGAAGTGTCTTGAACAATGTGAGAGTGAGATTCTAGTCACAGAATTATTTAAAATCTACACATAGAATGTCTTAGCAGCGAAAAACAGAGGGTCGTAGTAACATCTGAACACAGAATGTCTTAACATCCGTCGAGGAGCCTATGTTGTTATCGCGACTTTATTTTTCAAAGCAAAACGTGTGTAGTAATTATTCAAAGAGTACATATTTTAATAGCATTGAATTACACAACATCCGTGCACAAAAGTTGAAACTGAAGGGCAAATCTTGAAACTTAAGAATTCCTAGTTAGATATACATCGCTATTTTACCAGAATGAACGAAAATAGGAGTCTTGCTACGTGTTACAAAGAAAACCCCCATTTTGCTTGAAAAAATTTAGTCCTCGAAGATTGACACTTTCAAGGCCTTTAAACACGAATTTAATTATGATATCCAAAACAATTGTGTTGGTTTTTTTTAATAGAATCAGCGCATAGAATTCTCTATGTGGTTATAATAGATGCTAAGCACGTTTTGCTTTGAAAAATAAAGTCGCGATAACAACATAGGCTCCTCGACGGATGTTAAGACGTTCTGTGTTCAGATGTTACTACGACCCTCTGTTTTTCGCTGCTAAGACATTCTATGTGTAGATTTTAAATAATTCTGTGACTAGAATCTCACTCTGACATTGTTCAAGACACTTCACCTCAGGCATTTTCTTCTATTATCTTCATTTATAGTAAACAAGGCACGGCAAATTGTAAGGAAAACACACAAAGAAGTCTTTGTAAAAGGCTGGTGATTCAATGAGACCTCTTCTTATTGGATAGCAAATCAATACAACACACGTATTGTTTTGTGTAATTAAGTTATCAATTTAAATTTCTGGATTTCATTGCCCCTTTGTTTAAAATCATTGATCTGAAGAACTAGGCCTGTAGAGTATAGGTGTCTTTCTGTTCATTTGACTCCTCAAACGGTACATTAATTTACTGTACCCAACCATGCATGCTCGAAAGATTTAGTTAATCCTGTGGATGTAGCTGTTTCTCGTTTAGTTTGTTGGTGGGCATTCTTGTTTGATCGAAACAAATTATTAGGAAAAGTTACAGTTTTCTAATAACGTTTTTTATCGAATAAAAATGATATGACCTTGTACACCTCTATCTCGCCTTCTCTCATTCTTTCTCTTCACTCTCTGCCCCCCCCCTCTCCTCTCTCTCTCTCATGAAAACTTTCTCATTCCCTATATCTCTCTGTTTCTATGCCTCTTTCTCTGCCTCTTTCTCTGTTTTTACGTCTCTTTACAGACTTGATCTCCGTCTCTCTGCCTCTGTCTTAGGACATCATGGGCACAACAGAGCCTTTACTGTGCTGACGTGCCGTAAAACAAACTCACTCACTCTCTCTCTTTCTACGCCTCCTCCTTCTCTCTCTCTATTTGTTTATATATCCTTCCTGTCCTTTTCATTTCATTAAACTCCGCTCTCCACAACCGCTTCCCTTCTGAACTCTATGGATACCAAGTCCAAAGATAAAGTAGATTTACACCTTTGACTATAGCATCTAAAACATTGTCCTTCAAGCGTCTAACTCTACTTTCTCCTTGTACTTAGTACCATATACCTCCGGCATCCACTCCATCACTCACTTCACCCTGAACAAAAGACTGGGCCGCCATGGGTTAATCAGACCCTTCATCAACTCACATAGGACTTTCCCAAGTTCAATAAAGACTCTCGACCAATCGCCCTACCTATGGTAGGCCTGTTGCAGTTGGAAACAATAGCGCCTTTCTTGTGGACTTCATTGAACAATGGCTGTTCAAGTTGACCCAATTCTAGTTTGAAGAAGGGAATATTCATCATCTAAAGTAACTTCAAAGAAAATTCTACTCGTTGAAAAACAAAAACTATTATGCTATGTTTGTCGGTTTCGTACTCTTCAAAAAAGGCATATCTCAGTCAACGGATTTGCATGATATGCCTAATTGTTATTTTAGAGTGGTCGTCCACCCATCACGTACCCTGTTTTGTAGTGTTGGTAATCATGTCCATTCACACCTCCCAACCTGTAGGGCTTCACCGATTCCGTCACTTTCTCTACGTTGGCTATTGCCATAATATTATTGTCAGTCTGTCCATTATCATTCTTTTCATTGTTTTCCATTGCATTGCAGTGTTTCTCTTCAAGTATTCTAGTTTGCCTTAGTTGCAGTGAGGAAAATCCTGTTCATTTTAACCACTTGCGTGTGCAGGGGTCGAGTTGTCGAATTCGACCCTTATTTTGGAGGCAATAATACAAATTTATGTGTCCAATACCGAGAATACTAAATGGTTTTCCATTTTCATTCATTGCTTCAAATTTTCTTGAAAAAAAAGGGTTGGGGGTGGTTGGAGGGAGACGCGGTGGCTCTGGGGTAGAACATCGGCTTAAGACGCAAAAGGTCCGTAGTTCGAGCACTGACGATTTCGTTCCCTACTGGTTGGGTCGGTGTCAGTTTAATGTGACTAACTTTGATGGTATCCACCCATGTCTCATGTGTGGCATCAAATGAAATTGTCAGACGTCAGTATTGGGACCCGTCCACAATATAGCCTATGTAGTGCTGATATTGGACGTTAAACCAAATCAACCCAACTCAAATCATATTAGACTTTCAGAACATATCCATTGGAGTTTAATTAATAAGATATGTCCAATTCACCGACAGTTGCTCTATGGGCACACCATGCCTAAATATATACACTGAGCAAGTGGTTAAGGTCTCAGTTTTCCTACCTTTTCATACGCCTACCATCTAGGGGGGTTATTAGTGTGGTGGTGAGTAGATGAAGTATTATTATGTAGTCTATACACTTTTCTTTTACAGTGTGCAATAAACACTCCATGTAAAAACACCGCTGAACCATTGCGAATCCTAGGTGCACAAAGTGTTAGGCACCAGTCTTTTCCCCAACTTTTTTTCTTTAAGAAAACCAATTTGACAAGGCATCAATTCACGGCGCTGTATATTGATCGTTTGGATGGAGCAGAATGGACAAAAACGGACACAGGCGAAGCAAACATTGGACATCCGCCGAGTAATAATATCGTCTTTGAAATTCCGTCAATGATTTCATATAAAATTGAAAGAAAAGCTATTTACTTTCTTTTGATCATTTTTTCATTCCAAGACTGACATTTATGCGAGCTTGTTGGTTTTCAATAGCGTGGAGTTAATATCCGTATTCCCCATTTTTATTGATTGGAGTAAATAGAGAACGAGCCAAAGCTGTCGTTGTGAAGTATGCCATATTTCATGTTATAGAGCTACTGTAAATAGTTCTTTATTCTCGGGTATTATAAACTTCGATTTTAAGCCATAAAATGCTTCCATAGCATTTTATAGAGTCATTAAGATTAGTTTGAAAAGTTGAAGAAACAAACAAACATACAAGAAACTACAGCGAACAAGATTAATTACGCTCTAACGTATTCAGTAAAAACCAACACGGAAATTCGCGTAAATTCATTATTTAAACTTGCCTGTTTAAAAGCCTTTTTAGAACGCCTTACTTTGTTTGTTTTTTTCTTTCGTGTCGTTAACTAAAACTAATAAAACAGTATTGGCTGCTTCTATGTACGGACGTCAGCTTCGGAGCGTACGGACCGGATTCGAGTGCTGGCAAAGTTTAAAAGCAGTGTACAGTGACTTGTGTCCATGATACCTTACATAAAACCAGGATTTTATGGAATAGGTGACCATGGAGGTGGGTTTGTTTACTAACGTCGAACGCCAACAAAAGGGCTATAACGTGAACGGGTCGCAATATTAACACCACGCAATTTTACATGCTGTCAGACAGAGACGGTGCAGAAATACAAGGACTCACGTATGAGCCGATCACAATTTCCTGACACCGGCATTTCTGAATTACCATCTAACATTAACCTTTTTTCATTGAAAGACAAACCCTTCCATAACAATTAGATATATTTGTAATAAATCATGCTAGACAAAACATTGGCGGTACACTGCCTTGCCTTTAATGAGTGCCTGGTGTCCGTAGTTCGAGTCAGATTTTTATAGCAGGCAATGTACGGAAGTCGTTAAGTCTTCCATTTATGTGGGCCTGTGTTAAATGTCAGATGGCTTTTATGAAACATTCCGTGGACATCACATACATATTTAACTCAGGCAATCTTTTCCACCAGGAGACCTCTAGCACATTCTGTTTTTTCCCTCTTTTATTGCGCTGTGGAAAAATAAAAGTGATTCAATTTGTGTAATAACGCCATTCAGTTAAAATCAAACTAGTCTGTGCATTACTGTGTTCGTATAAAACGGATTCGTTTGAAATATTCAATTGATTATAAAAAGTTTGGAATGCTTTTTTAAGTGACGACATTGTGCCAGAAGACATTTTCACCCAGTACAACACTAGACGAGGCAACAAAACCGTTATGGGGACAACACAGCGCTGCTCCCTCCCCCCCCCCCCCCCCCTCTCTCTCTCTTTCTCCCTCTCTCCCTTTATCAATTTCTTTTTTCTCTATGTTTGAACAAGGTCCCTTATTATTTTTTTCCATGAACATTTCCAATAAACAGTGACACTTTACAATGTATCAACAAACACATGCGTCATGTTGCGATCAATGTGGGGATCACAGGGAAAGATCACAGGGGAAACAGCACAGGGGAAACAGCACAGGGGAAACAGCACTACTAGTTGAATTAGATCTCCCCTAGATTTGTTCAAAGTTCAACCAAAACGTTTAGCTTTGCGATAACGCTGACTAGATCTCTAATACCTGGAAAATTAGATGATTAAAATGCCTTTAACGGTTATGTAAATCGTCGATAAAAAAACGTTTATTAACATTTATAAAACAATAACCATAATCTCAGAGGCAGGTAACGACAGTTATGATTATCTAAATTAATCAGAAAAGGCAGTTTTATATTAAACAACAGCAACAAAAGTCACTTTATTTTGTCACTATACTTAGCAATAGAAACTCGAAGCCTCTTTTAATATAGGCCCTAGTAAAGTAGTTGGTCGGTAAATAATTATAGTATAGTACTTACAAAAATGCTTTATATTACACCCCCGACTAACTAAGGGTGTTTTCTTATTAGTTACTTAAAGTACAGTTAGACAGGGTGTTCACAAACACAGCACGCACGCACACATATTGCGGCACCGTTGTACTTATCAGTCTACAGTGGTTAGAAACCCAGGCACCTGTTTGGATTTATACGGTAAAGACTAGAGAGAGGGCTTGCGATTTTTATCCCCCGCTGAAAGTAAGCGCCAATCGCGACCAATCAAAACGCCTTTAGCGTGGAGGTCGGGGTTTATCCGTTAATGGAGCTCTAGGCTTCTCGCCTGTCAAAAATCTATGGAAGCACTTAGCGGGGATTTATCGTCCAAAGAAACCTAAAAGCTGATTCTAGTCCGCAGACTTTTCTTCCTTGAGAACTTGTGGATTTTGTTTTGTTTTGCTTTTTTATTCGCAGCATTGGCATTGACACTTTTGGTGCCCATGGAATCCAAAGCAAATAGTGTGCAGTTAAAGGCTGGTAGTTGCATTAATTTCATAAAGTACATAGCGTGATTTTTATTGTGGAAATATTTAAAATTGCTGGTGCCTAGGGAAACCAACGCAAATAGTGTGCAATTAGAACCAGTGGCTCCAATAAATTTTAAGGAATACAAAACGTAATTTTGATAGTGACGGTGTTGAAACATTATATTAAGATTTCCTGCTGGAATATGTGGTAGTTAGGAAACTATCATGCGTTTATTGATTATCAAATAACTGAAACATTTATACCCCAATTGCTTTTATAGTGTTCATGTGATCGTTATATGCCGGTGAGTTTTCAAAACCCGTTGCGCTTTGAAAAATATAAGTGTTACTCGAGTTGAATTGCATAGGGATAGTGTAGCGTATAGTTTTTTTTCAATATATATCAGAGGTGAATTCGGTTCAGTGCACACTTTAAAAGATTTTATTAGTTGAACCGATCAATCAGAGTTCTGTTTTACACCATTCTTGAGGTTGGTCGATGTATCTTTTAACATTTAAACTGTGTACAACAATTGCGAATTTTACTAAAATCTTCGTAAATTCCTCATACAGATTTCGACTATAGTCGAAATAGGGAGTTAAAGAAAAATATCATACATGTGTTTATTAAATTTAAGTCTCGTTGAGCATACATTCTCATTTTGGTTAAATCAATCTTAATATGGCATGCTATTAGTCAGCGAGAAAGAGCGAGATTGCTCTTGCTACGTGTTAATATCACGACTAGACCTATTAGTGATATCCTAGGCCTATTAGTGATATACTAGACCTATTTGTGACATAAGTTGGAAGCATGTTCGCCTACTGCAAGTAGCTAATAAGTTGCATGGCCAATCGTGTATATGATTAAACTGTTCTACTTTAAACTTAATGACAAAGAACTCAACAAGGGTTATTTAACACGTGAGACGTTTCGCCTTTATTTGAGTCTTCTTCAGTAGAAATGCGAAACATATAACTTGATTTGATTGAGGAGTCACAGATGCATAGCAATTGCATATCGTAAATCAATGTCGAGCGAAGTATCAGTAGGGATAATTATGTTTGATATAGTTTAATTATAAATGGACGGAAGGATAATTAGCAATGATGATTAAGCGAAATATCAAAACATACAAAAGTTCCTGTAAATAATCGTTTCCGATATTGACAATTTTTCGTTTCTGTTTTAACTGGTTGCATCCTTCACAAGCCACATATTTATACGCGTTGATTAGATCCGCATTTTCCTAAATTATTATAGTATAGAAAATGTTAAAGGAAAAAACATAAAAACAAAACTACCTTGTAGGCCTATAGTACCACAGGCTTTTTTCTGGAAGTACCGTTTTTCCTTTGGCACCATTTACTTTACTTGTTACTCTTTGGGTGGTCATTAAAAACCCGAATCATCAGTGTGTTGAGAAGCCTTACATTGTAAGTTTTGTGTCAACGACACGGAGTAATCTATTATTTAATTCTTAATGGGACTATACAATGAAAATGTATTTCATGGATTAAATTCTTTATAAATTTGTAGGACTATAACATGTTTCTAAGACTCAAAAGGATAACAGTTAGTGACAACTAAACGTTCAGTTTCACGTAACGAAATATTGGAAAACATACTGCACAAGACCCATAATGTTCCTTGGAGGTGAAATTCTGACGAACGCGCTATATGCAGCTGTTGGGTCAGCGAATTGTGGAAATGTACCGGCTTCAACAGGACGAGTGGAAAACGTCTACACAAAATTGTGATCAAAAATCCATAACCATGATACCTATCGAATGCTAATTTGAGGCTGGAAAGGCCCATTATGTGATTTCTGCTCTGGAATTAAGACGCAACATTCAACAATAACAAACCCACAGGAAAAGCAGTTTCGTTCGAGAATATATCACAAAGCCCCCGAACGAAAGTAAAACAAAATGGCGCTGACACTTCTTCCTCCGATATCGGAGAACTCCTCGCTGTGGCCGTGGAGCCGCACTATCACGACGACCGCCATACTGAAGACGGTTCCCAAGCTTGTGATCCCGCGGGCCCCGGGCATCTCCCAGAGGAACCTGAAGAAGCTCCGCTACTGCAGGCAGCGGTCCAGGAAGAAAGAGGACCTGTTCCACTTGCCCCGCCTCGGCTCTGGCTTCTTCCTGCCCTCCGTGTCTCTCGACAGTGCCATTCTTACGACCTACATGGTAAGCTTGGTTGGTTGGTAGGTTGGTGAGTTGGTTGGTTGGTAGGTAGGTTGTTTGGTAGGTCGGTTGGTTGGTTGGTTGGTTGGTTGGTTGGTAGGCTGGTATCTCAACATCCTACTCCAGCAACTATATTTATATGGAAATCTAATCTGTACCTATTTCTTGACAGAGCCATCCTCAACATCGATATGGTAAAGTTTGCTGGTTGATTGCCTAATATTTTAACTAGCTACTTCAGCGACTATTATTAAATAACAAGTACGACTGCACCTATCTCTTGACCTTGCCATTCCCACCGCTCATATGGTAAGGTTGTTATTTTAGTTGATTGATTGATTGGCTGGTTAGTTGGTTGGCTTGTATCTTAAGGTCTTATATCATTAACTATATGGTAAGCTTGATTAAAATTATTTTTGATAGTGCCATCCTCATTTCATTATGTGGCAAGGTTTTTGTTTGGTTGGTTGATTGGTTGACAGCTACTATAATTATCTAGTGAGCTAGTCAGTATTATTGTCTTGGCTACCTCAAGACCAACACAAGAAGATTTGATTATATGTAAGCTAGTCTGTACCATTTATTGACAGTGCCATCGTCAACACTTACATGGCAAGGTTGTTTATTTGGTTTATTGATTGTTCGTTGGCTTATACAGTGTATCTTAACTTTCTACGTATTATCAACTCTATGGAAAGCCATACTGCACCTATTTCTCGACAGTGCCATCCTTACGACCTACGGTTGCTTAACTGGTTAGTTGGTTGATTGGTTGGGCTCTTAACATTCAAAATCATCAACAATGCTATTATTCTGACGTGACCCAAGAAAAACAATAGTATAACACACAAGTTTATGTGTATATCGCACGTTTTGCCTTTTGGTAGCTCACTGCCGTATTGCTGTCAGATAATTTTTCTTCAAGAATAATGTCTTGTTTTCTTTGTAATATTTACCAATTTAGAATTACATGAAAAAGATGTGAAGAGATAGAGACAGACAGATATATAGATAGATCTATATATAGAGAGAGAGATAGGGAGAGAGACAGGAAGAGAGAAAGGAAGGCGCACAGAAAGAAAGGAAGGAGGGTATTGGATATCTGTGAATTTTAAATTGTAAAAATGATATTTTATAAAAAAAAATCTACTACCTGCTTTAAAACTGTATACAGTTCTGTTTGTCAAAATATCTTTTTTTATGTAAAGTTTATGTATTTTTAAAACTGCTCATCTATACAAAGATTGTAGGACGCCATTTATAGTTTCCCTATTCAGTTTACCTGTCGCCCTGTCTGTCTCTAATAAATTTGTTTTTGTCTGCGCCCCCCCCCCTATCTCTCTCCTCTCTATCTCTATCTCTCTATATATCTCTCTATCTCTATATCACTCTTTTATTACCCTTGCCCGTCTATCGATCCTGTCTGTCTATGGTACGCAGAAATACATGCTTGTCTACCTATCGGCCTGCCACCCTGCCTCTGTCTCTCTGTATTTCTCTATTTGTCCCTCTGTCTGTCTATCTTTGTCTCTGTCTGTCTGTCTTCTCTCTTCTATCTCTCTGCCTGTCTGTCTGTCTCTCTCTCTCGCCTCTCTCTCTCTCTCTCTCTCTCTCTCTCTCTCTCTCTCTCTCTCTCTCTCTCTCTCTCTCTCTCTCTCTCTCTCTCTCTCTCTCTCTCTCTCTCTCTCTCTCTCTCTCTCTCTCTCTCTCTCTCTCTCTCTCTCTCTCTCCCTGTGTGTTCCAGAGTCTTTATGGATACGTACAAAAGAATTTGTGCAGTCGACTTCTCCGAAAATGTGGAACATGGAAAGAAACGGCCAGCATTTAACCAAATTAACCATTCAATACAATACATGCAAATCAAATATCCGTAATCAAACAGTCTGCTGCGTAGCTAGAAATAGCTACAATAACGAGTCTCAAAAATGCTTTCGTTGAAGGTCAATATACATACTGTCGCAGCATAGCGCTTAACAAAATAGCGTACCTTCGTCTTCCTTGGGTTGCCTATATGAATTTTAGTGTTTCCCGTATTGGCAGGTGGTGCGTTGTACTTAAACATTATTTTATCATTTAAGCAATACACATTAATCATTAATTTACCGAAACGTTAATTTGTACCATTATTTTTGTTTCGATAATTATTACGCAAAAAGTTCTAAGTGGGGTTAAAAACAACAAAAAGAAGATGCCCATAAAATACAAGAAAGAAAATAAAAAAAATCTTCGAGAGGTAGATAGATACCGTTCTGGCTACGACCGATAAGTAGATAATATGAATAAATAGACGAATCGGGATAGATAGATAGATGGGTGGATAGACAATAAGATAGATCGATATATACTTGCTGATGAATAGATAGATAGGTGAATATAGTAAATATCGATACAATAATGACACGTTAAGTGTTTGTACAGAAAAGGTAGTCGTCATTTATGCAAAATTGTCTGGAATTGGTTAAATGATCTATTCACAATATCCAACCAAAACATTTTAGTCTAAGTTACCCTGACTGATTAAACTCTTCCTTCACTAATCCGATATCGATATTCGTGGAACTCTGTTTTTTTGTATTAATTTAAGAATGGTGCTAGAAAAATTTTAAGATTTAAATTATCTCCAATATTTGACATACAAAACTTAGATTCCTGTTACTCAAGGCGTATGCTATAGTTTGTCACATATTGGTCGATTAACTTTGTGTGAGAGAACTACTTCCTTTCAAGTTTTTACATTTATCTGAAGAAAAAAAATAGAAAGTAAAACAAAGAAAGTAACGGAATAGAAAAAAAATATATTTATGGATAACGCTAACATTGTTTGATTTTAAAGGCACAAAAATGTTTTTGAGTGTGTTGTTTATGATCTATAAAAGCGTGGGTATACATAAAAATTATTTCGAAAATGGATCTTTTATTCCGGCTTTCCTGGGTCGAATTAAGTGGCACACCATGCTGTTTTATTATACATAGCCATGGTTAAAGGCGTTGGCTCTCATCTCGCCATACAAGTATGTCATGTCAGAAATATCACCGAGTGATTTAATGTGATATCCTGCTTAATATGCCGGAATTAATAGCAAGCCATTCTAGGTTTAAAAAAAGAACTTGAGAGTGGAGGAGAAAGAGGATCTTTTCTTTTCTGAATTCGTCATGTCTGTGTTTGTCTGTCTGTCTGTCCACCTGTCTGTCTGTCTCTCTCTCTCTCCCCTCTCACTCTCTCTGTCTCTGTCTCTGTCTCTCTCTGTCTCTCTCTGTCTCTCTCTCTCTCTCTCTTCCTCTCTCTCTCTCTCTCTCTCTCTCTCTCTCTTTCTCTCTCCCTCTTACAGAAAAGGTAGTCGTCATTTATGTAAAATTGTCTGGAATTGGTTAAATGATCCATTCACAGTATCCAACCAAAACATTTTAGTCTAAGTTACCCTGATTGATTAAACTCTTCCTTCACTAATCCAATATCGATATTCGTGGAAATCTGTTTTTTGTGTATTTATTGAAGAATGGTGCTAGAAAGTCGTATACTATCGTTCGTCACATATTGTTTTATAAATTTTGAGTGCGGGAAATATTTCCTTTCAGACATTTACATTTTACAGAAAAAAATAGAAAGATCTATGGATTACGCTACCATTGTTTGATTGTAAAGGCACAACAATTTTTTGAGTGTGATGTTTATGATCTATAAAAGCGTGGGTATACATAAAAATTATTTCGAAAATGGATCTTTTATTCCGGCTTTCCTGGGTCGAATTAAGTGGCACACCATGCTGTTTTATTATACATAGCCATGGTTAAAGGCGTTGGCTACTCATGGTTAAATCTCGCCATACAAGTATGTCATGTCAGAAATATCACCGAGTGATTTAATGTGATATCCTGCTTTAATATGCCGGAATTAATAGCAAGCCATTCTAGGTTTAAAAAAAGAAGAACTTGAGAGTGGAGGAGAAAGAGGATCTTTTCTTTTCTGAATTCGTCATGTCTGTGTTTGTCTGTCTGTCTGTCCACCTGTCTGTCTGTCTCTCTCTCTCTCTCTCTCTCTCTCTCTGTCTCTCTCTCTCTCTCTCTCTCTCTCTCTCTCTCTCTCTCTCTCTCTCTCTCTCTCTTCTCTCTCTCTCTCTCTCTCTCTCTCTCTCTCTCTCTCTTTCTCTCTCCCTCTCTCAATTTTGGCTAAGCATTATACAGGAGTAAGGGGCAGCCTTGTTTTTTTTCTTTCGTTCATTATTTTTTTCTTTCTCATAAATCAATTCCATTAACAGTCATGGACAACAAAAAGCCTGTTCGTTTTTAATTTAAAATTTCATATTTAAAAAGTATTTGCAGCACCAATCGTAAAGTTGACTCACCCACAAAAAAAGTCTCTGAGCCCTTCCATTTCTGAATAGCTAAGTTTCGGCTAAGCGACCTTCATTGCAGGCTTTGCGATCTATACATCGATAAATGGTGACGTAATCTCACCCCTTAGGCCTGGGATTTCTATTCGCTCGTTGGTTCCGTAAGTCTAGAATAGAGCTATGATTGCGCGCCGGTGTAGATCCAGCTTACATATCGTCTTCGTTTTCGCTATAAACCTCATCATCGCAAGGTCTGTATTAGGACCTAGGAGACTTTCAACTAGGAAAGAGCTCTTCGCTTGCTCTGAACGTAGATTTCTTAAAATTTCTTTTCCTGGGTAGACCCTACATCAATAGGCGGACGTAACTTGCCAGCTAAGATAAAAAGTGACCTCCAGGTTTGTTATGGCTCCGAGATTAAACCGTCGCCTGAAAGAGCTTTGATTAACTGGCACGTTTATCGACTCCCCGTTTGTTTCCATAAGGCTTTGATTACGGCGCTAGACCACAGCACTCTGCCAATAATGCATGTGCTGCAGTTCACTACGCACTTTAATAACTATCGGTAACGGTCCTATTGCATGCTTTGTTCCCATTTTTTATGGAACCTCTTTTCTTGGCGATTTAGTTTACTATATAGTTTCAATATTTCTTTTCCTCGCATTTATTTTTTTAATTTCGAAACATGATCCATGCGTTATTGTATATTTTTATTTATGAAAAGATTTGCTTGTTGGTTTTAGAGTTTGGCCAAGAATTGCCACGAGAAAAGATACACCACATATTGTGTCGATTTGTTCTTTTAACCATGTCTTTATTATTTACCCATTTAACGATTTAACTCATTATTATTTTTTTGTGTAATACCTTGTTCTTTGATAAATCCATTGTCCTCATTCACCATCCCAAAACGATCAAACAAGATAGGAAAATGGAGACATGTAACGTATAATCTGACCTTGGCACTTCTACGTGTTGCAGTCGCTCCTGGACTCCCAGAATGGGCGCTACGCCATCGGTGGTGATCTTCCCGAGATTGACGACAGGAGCCACAGTAGCGACATGGGCGGCTCCTTCAAAGGGGGCGCCATGCCCAGGGCCCTTGCCAAGCACCATCAAGGTAAGCGACTGTGCTATGAATGAGAAATATGATGATGGTGATGATGATGGCGATGATGGTGATGGTGGTGATGGTGATGGTGCTGGTGCTGGTGATGGTGCTGGTGATGGTGATGGTGATGGTGATGGCGATGGTGATGATGATGGTGGTGTGGTGATGTGATGATGGTGATGATAAATTTGATAATAATAAAATTAATGTGCTGATTATTTTCGTTGTAGTGATCATCATGATCCTTATTATATGGGTGATGAGGTTAATGGTGTCGATATTTATGGTGTTGATGCTGCAGCTGTTATATTTTGATAATCATAATCATGATAATAGTGATTAAGATGGCGATGAAAACGATACTAGCGATAATGATAGTATTGATAACCAACCATTCCCCTCCATTCACAGCCGCCAAGTCGGCCTGGCCTGCCGAGCTCTCAGACTCCGAGAAAGAGTACGTGGGGGGCGTGCCCGTCGCCTCCGTGAGGGCCGCGTCTGGTTCCGAGGCGTCAGGGCACTCGAGCGGGGCCCAGTCCCTGTCTAACGTCCCCGTGCTGCCGCCCATACGCCACACGCTGTCCCCCATACGGGACGTGAGCCGGGAGACCACCCAGCCCAACATACTGCTGCCGTCTGTTGGGAAAGGTAGGTTGCTTGGTTGTTGTTGTGTCCGTCTGTCAGTCAGTCTGTCTGTCTGTCTGTCTGTCTGTCTGTCTGTCTGTCTGTCTGTCTGTCTGTCTGTCTGTCTGTCTGTCTGTCTGTCTGTCTGTCTGTCTGTCTGTCTGTCTGTCTGTCTGTCTGTCTGTCTGTCTGTCTGTCTGTCTGTCTGTTTGTCTGTCTGTCAGTCTGCCTGCCACTCTCTCTGCGTCAGCACTATAAAGGCTACATTGTTTGGGAAGGATCCGAAGATTAACGTATAGCAAATTTAAATGCTGCAATATGTGTGTGTCCGTGTTTGTGTTTACTTAGGGGGGAGTAGTATATATTGTATTCTTATATAGTTGCATTGCGAAGGTCCAGGATCAGCACTATGTCTTTAAAAAAAAATTGTTTGTTTCTATCTTCAGACGGTGCGACATCTAGCGGAGAGGTGCCGGCGGTTCACATCCAACCAGCGACGCCGCAGCACTCCGTGCTCACAGGTGGGAGCGAGGCCAACGCGACCAGGGGCCTCATTTCTCGGGATGCCGCGGATGGTAGGTTTGGTTCTTTGCCAGTTGTTATGTGTTTTGGATTCCGAGACCTCGTCTCCTGAGCCCTCTTCTCCTGAGCCCTCTTCTGTATATTCTAAGTTGTGAATCTAAAGAGAATGCTACTGAACACGTTGAGCTACATTCTTCTTCTAAAAAAAAACCGTACGTGCTGCTATCGTGTGGAGTATACAGAATTTCCTTTCAATAAACGAGATCATTTGAATTTGAAAATTTCGTTTTTGTGAGCACTGTCGATCAGATTTGAGTATTTCCAGTTGGGGAGGGGGTGGGGGTTACATTACTAGACATCTGACTTCTATTAAACATTTGGAATCAGTCAAAGCCAATCTGTCAGCGCGAAAACCTACACCTAAGTAGATTCTTAGGAAATGTAAGAAGACAAAGAGGGAGCATCTTGTATTCTCTCAGGTTCAAAATGTTCAAAAATGAGTTTGATAATTTAGCTATAATGCATATTAATATATACATGTTCAGTTGATTTATGTACAACTCAAATTCATTATCTCAGAATTCCTTAGCGTTTTCATACTGGCATATGAAAATTATGTTCGAGTGGGGTGTCTCTGATTGCATTTATCAAAAGTTGGCAGGTATGCAGTGCCGTAACGTACAACCAGACAAACCGTGACTGTTTTCATGAGGAAAATTTTGCGTTTGTGGGTGCGGACTATAATGGCAGTTGCGTCTTTCTTTAAACCTTAGTTAAATATGTTTAAACATAGGTCAACCGCTCCGCTTTGAATAAAGAAATAGAATGAACATGCGCTTCACTAGCTGCTGGTATCGATAGCAATGTGGGCTTTTTAAAATATCTTACTAAATCTAGTGTCTCTGGTACAAACTCAGCAACTGCACTGTATTGAGGATGGGTCCCAGGACTCGCACAATAATTTACGTGCTGGTAAGTCAGGCAAGCGCAACTTTAGAGTTTTTTTGCGTGATCCTGCAAGTTGGAAGTTGGGTTTGTATTTTTGTTTTTTTTTTGCTGTTGAAATTTATAAGCGTAATACTGGTATTATCTACGATTTCCGAGGTTAAAATCATTGCATATTTTCTGCTGCAGCACAGAATATGAGAAGCAACCACGATGACTCAGGCACAAAGCGGACTTAGGAAATTGTTCGAGTTATTTGAAGTGTTTAAAGAAGCATTAAATGCTCTTAATCTTATAGGTTTACTATACAATAGTTATGTATGTATGAAACGTGTATGTAAAATGTTTTTTGTTCACTCACATAATTATGTATTGATGTTGTGGAAATTGAATCAAAATAATGTATAATGTGCGACTAATGATAATTTTCCTACCGGATAATAAAGGCTTATCTTCTCTTTCATTCTACTCACAGCCCTGCCTGATTTGGAGGAAGAAGATAGAGAGACGGAGACGGTCGTTGATGGCGGAGAGAGGGTATCCAAGAAGACTTCGGTCGCCAGCTCTGATAAAGATAAAGGTTGGTAGTTTGTAAGAGGGAGAGAGAGAGAGAGATAGAGGAGATGAGAGAGAGAGAGAGAGAGAGTGAGAGATAGAGTGAGATAGAGAGAGAGAGAGAGAGAGAGAGAGAGAGAGAGAGAGAGAGAGAGAGAGAGAGAGAGAGAGAGAGAGAGAGTGAGTGGGGGGGGTAGAAGAAAGAGAAGAAATACGCTAATTAAATTTTGTGCAGTACAAAAGAAGAAAAAATAATAATTCATGGAGCTTCTATTAGTAACTATATATCTCCTTCTTTTAGTTGTTTCTCTTTATTTCATATTTGCAATTAAGCAGTCATTTATCCAGATGGAATTTGGGAACAATACGTTATAGAAGACAAGTAGCAAATAAAACAGACATTGTTATCTAAATATGTATCTACAAAATGCAACACCATTGAGTTTGGGAAATAGTATATATATACAGCAGGTTTCAAAATGTTCAAAAATGAGTTTGATAATTTAGCTATAATGCATATTAATATATACATGTTCAGTTGATTTATGTACAACTCAAATTCATTATCTCAGAATTCCTTAGCGTTTTCATACTGGCATATGAAAATTATGTTCGAGTGCGTGTCCTGATTGCATTTTGCAAAGGTTGGCAGGTATGCAGTGCCGTAACGTACAAACAAACAAATCGTGAGAGTTTTAACGATTAAGATTTTGTGTTGGTGGGTTTGGACCATAAAGGCAGTTGTTTCCGTCTTTAAACCTTAGTAAAATCTGTTTACAAAAAGGTCAACCGGGTTTGCTTTCAATAGAGAAATAGAATGGACATCCGCTTGACTAGCTGCTGGTATCAATAGCAATGTGGGCTTTTTTAAATGCCTCACTGAATCTAGAGTCTGTGGTGCAAACTCAGCAACTAGACTACATTGAGGATGGGTCCCATGACTCACACATCAATTTTCGTGTTGGTAGGTCAGGCAAGTACGTGATCCTGCAAGTTGAAAGTTGGGTTTGTTGGGGGTTTTTTTGTGTTAAAATTTATAAGCGTAATTCTGGTATTATCTTCGATGTCCTAGGGTAAAATCATTGCATTTTATCACCTTCAACACAGTACATGAGAAGCAACCACGGTGACTCGGGCACACATTGGAATTTTGGCACTTTTCGAAATATTTCAAGTGTGTCAAGACGCATAAAAGATAGTTTTCCTATATTTGGTGGGCTCTATCTTAAAAATCATATTAGTGACCAATGCCTGACTCACCCTGGTTGCCTATGTTTCCCCTGAATTATCTACTACTCTACAGTTAAATGTATGCTTGTAGATGGTTATAGAGGTATTATATTCTCTATACTAGTTATGTATGTATGTATGACACGTGAATATAAAATGTTTTATTCCCTCACATTATTATGTTATGATGTTGCTAAATTGAATAAAATGTATAATGTGCGACCAATGATAATCTTCCTACAGGATAATAAAAGCTTATCTTCTCTTTATCTTTATATCCTTCTACTCACAGCACTGCCTGATCTGGAGGAAGAAGATAGAGAGACGGAGACGCTCGTTGATGGCGGAGAGAGGGTATCCAAGAAGACTTCGGTCGCCAGCATGCACAGCTCTGATAAGGATAAAGGTTGGTAGTATGTAGGAAGGAGAAAGAGGGAGCGATATAATGAGAAAGAGAGAGAGAGAGAGATAGGGAGAGAGAGATAGAGAGAGAAAGAGAGAAAGAGAAAGGCAGAGAGAGAGGGAGATAGATAGATAGATAGATAGAGAGAGAGAGAGAGAGAGAGAGAGAGAGAGAGAGAGAGGGGGGGGGAAGAAGAAAGAGAAGAAATACGCTAATTAAATTTTGTGCAGTACAAAAGAAGAAAAAATAATAATTCATGGAGCTTCTATTAGTAACTATATATCTCCTTCTTTTAGTTGTTTCTCTTTATTTCATATTTGCAATTAAGCAGTCATTTATCCAGATGGAATTTGGGAACAATACGTTATAGAAGACAAGTAGCAAATAAAACAGACATTGTTATCTAAATATGTATCTACAAAATGCAACACCATTGAGTTTGGGAAATAGTATATATATACAGCAGGCTATTTAACCACAGGTAAAACCTCGAGTAGTGACGTTTAAGAACAAGACGAAACAATATTCTAAATAGTTATCTAGAAAAATATACATTAACAAGGGAAATTGTATATTTCAAGCAAGCGATTTTTCCAGCCAAACTCCTAATAGTGACATTTTAAAAGAAAAAATACGTTATTAAAAGATAACTGCTAAAAGAAACGTTTAGTAAGGGAATGGTATATATAAAGGCAGTCGTTTTTCCTGAGACAAAATTTCGAGAAATGGCATTGAAGCCCCATTTATCTATTTGTCTAAGTGTTAACATAAAGCAACGTTAGTTAGGGGAATAGCATAAATAAAGAAACTCATCTTCACAGCCACAAATTTGAGCTGGGATATTAAAGCATAAAGCTATACACTATTTTAAGTAGGTGTCTACAAAAAGCGCTGGCGATTTTGCTCCCTACTAGTTAGGTTGGTGTCAGTTTAATGTAACCGGCTGAGATAGGAGTTATGGTATCCCCGCCCTGTCTCGTGTGTGGCAGCACATAAAATTGTCAGACGTCAGTCTTGGGGCCCGTCCTCAATATAACCCATATAGTGCTTAAGTTGGATGTTAAACCAACTCAACGATCAACGTCTCCAAAAAGAGATGGCATTATATGAAGCATGTGACTTATCTCCCCAGCGAAAACCTCGAGTAGCGACATTGGAGCACATGACCAGGCAGGCCAGCAAGCTTCCACCAGCATCACTGGCACCAGCCAGACCGGAAAATCCCGACCCTCCTGGAAGGGCGGGCTGAGGAAAGGACGTAAGTCCTGTTTTCTAACCATTCCAAATTTTAGAAATTATGAAGGTTTTTTTTCTTTCATCAAATTAGGTAGTTAGTGATTTAGGTAGATACTAGAGAAAAATCAACTGCACAAGCTGAGAAAAGGACGCAAGTCCTACTTTCTAACAATTTAATTTTGCTTATTTTTAAAATTACATAGTCTTTTTAAAATATACTTTTATGAAGCAATGTAGTAATTGATTCCAGTAGATATACATAGAAATCTGGCACGGCGCGTTGGGGACAGGACACTAGCCCTTTTTTCTGTTAATTCCGCTCTAAAATAGTCCTGTAGCGCTATCGTGTTAGTGTTTATATGAAACAAAAGGGCAATTGCTTATGAAACAATGCAATAATTGCTTTTAGTATATTAGATCTTTAGAAAAACTCAACTGGGTGCGTTGAGGAAAAAACGTAAGTTGTGTAATCCAATAGTTGAACGTCGGTTATTTACACTTAAGGCCTCTATCAATTTTAGTTTAAATGCAGTTTATTCAAATAATAGGGATTGATGAGAAACATTTATATAGATCTGAAGCAGCTGTCGCGCTGATAATAAAAAAATTGCAATAAATCTTTGGAAAAACACTCCCCATGATGCCTAATTAATTTTGTAATTAAATGAAAAAGAAAAAGACAAGAGGCGATTGGATAAAGCTTTAGAAAAAGGTATACTCGATTCTATCTTAAAACTATAAAAAGTAATTGTAATTACTTGCCGTCTTAAAACATCATTCTGACCATGATTGTGATGCGAATGATCCACAGTGACCCCCTCCCCTGACTTACCCCTACCCCCTCTGCCCACACCAACACCGCTATACGTGCAAGTACAGCTACACGAACACCCACAAAAACAACAGCAGCAACAAAAATACCAACAGCAACAGCAGCAGCAGCAGCAGCAGCATGACAACGATGAAAGTGAACCTCTATCAGTTATAAAGCACGAAGAACAAACGATTAACGATGGAGAATCTGCAATAGAAAAAGAACAGGATGAGGGTGAAAAACGATCAGAGTCGCATAAATCTGTACACTCCGATCAAAAGCAAGAGCTACAACAACTACAACAACAACAAGAACAACAACAACAACAACAACAACAACAACAACAACAACTAGCACAGCAAAAAATAAAACATGCTCCCACTAAAACCTTAAGCCTGGGTTATGAGGCACCGTTTCTTCCCCGCCCTCCCCCTCTCGGTAGTTACGGCATGCACATGCACGGCCACGCCCCCTTGACCCAAATACCCGTCGTGCAGCACGACCTTGACCCTGACCACGGGGTGAGGGTATTCAGGAGACCGGTGCGGAGGAGACACCGCTCGTCTTGGGTCTTCGACAGAGACGGCCACGCAAGGCCGCGCCAAGGCAGACTAGGCAAAGGCGCAAAAGGTTTCCCTACTTCCATCCCTTGGTTTCTCTCTCAAAGATGGCTCCATTTTTCAACCTGGCTCTTTTGTTATACTCGACATAACTTCAAGTTTCCTTAGCACCCCCTCCCTCCTTTCGTGGTACAAACACCCTTCGATGTTATAACATTGATGTTTTCCCATTGTTTTCTTAAAATTGGGCTGGAGGCCTAAACTGTGGAAATTTCACTAACACACTTCCTCTCCGTCTCCATGAGTGTTCTTTCTTTCAAAAATCTGTTAACCATAGTAGCGGAATTAATGCATAAGTCATAAATAAAAATCAATAACCTTACTATCAACAAAAATTGAATAACTTTTAGTCGATCTTTTTCTTCATAGAACAAACGGCAGAATGAGCCATGTTTGGTCATTCTTCTATAAGCATCGGAATCTTATAAACTTTTTCTTTCATCTTATTTTTGTTTACACCTCTCCTTTAATTCATAGCAGGAAATATGTATCTGTGGGTTTTAAAAAAAACTAATTGAGACTTACTTCTTGTTTTTTCTCTACTGGTTTATAACTGAATTATGGATTATGTCTGCATATCATATCTTTTTATTATTTTGTTACGATTCTAACACACCCTTCTTTAGATTTGTCAATCTGCTTTCTCGATTCCCTTATTCTAACTATTCCTTTAACCTATGTTATAACATGATTTAGATTTCTCCTTTCTCTAACTTCTCTTTAAAATATTCTTTTTTGCATAATTTTGATGGGATAATTACAACAACAACAACAAAAGACTCGACAGAAACATTTTTATGATGAAATTTTTTAGATAGTGAGATGATGATGATAATATTAACATATTCTATTTCATGATAACTCTAATGAAATATAATCACTCAATACGAAATTGGTTTTATGCAATAAAGCACAACCAACTACAGTATTCATCACATTTGTAAGTACCGTTCTTTGCAGGTGATATTGTCTTGCAGTTGAACACTTATCGTCTCAGTTGTAGAGAAGGATTTCTCATATCTAAACAGAGAGTAAAGATTAAAATGATTTATACAGCAAGATACACCACTTTACAGTTCATGTGACGACTTGAGTAGATTTCTATGCGACAGTATTTTTGTTTTGATCTTGTAAATGAATTGGAATCTTGAATCTACACCATATGACATGGCTGGACACTTTACTTCATCGGTCCTCATGTTATTGCATTCGGTTCTTTGAGTACATAATTGTTGCACTTACGGTGAAGGTCAGTCCAATCAAACAGTACATGTAATACTGTATCTGTTAAATGTCTCACTTAATCAAATTATTTAACCGGTTCTTTAAAACAAAAACAACAGAAACAAACATTATAAATAACTATTTAATATGCACTCATAGAAATATTCAAAAAGAAAAAAAAAAAGGATTGTAAACGCTGTTACACACAATCTTTAATAACAAAAAAGTAGAAAGCATAATTCCATCTCCTACACTACAGGAAGCAACTAATATACCAAAGAAAGATAAACACACATTTTTAAAAATATTTATGAATAATTTAGATGAAAGCATAAAACATGCTATTTTTCCCCATAATATTAATAACTAATAATTGACTCTCCCTGTGTGACGTCAGCCAGCAGCCAGATCGAGTCAGTTCGAGGCAGCACAATTATGGCCCCTGACGGGGAGATCATCAGTGTGGGCGGAAGTGTGGCTCGAGGTGCGCAGGGCGCCATCTATGATGTGGGCAACATCAACGACGTTGTAATGCCGCACAGACACGAAGGTTTGTTTGTTTATTTGTTTGCTTGTTGCTTGTCGTCAAACGTGCAGAGCGAACTGGTTCAATCGGTGTAGAGTGTGGTCCTCCCGATCAGGAGACTCGCGGTCAGTCAAAATTTATTTGTACGATTTCGTCCTTAACTGGTTGGGTTGGTGTCAGTATAATTTGACCAGCAAAGACAGTCCTGTCTCGTGTGTGGCAGGCAGCATATAAATTTGTCAGACGTTAGTCTTGGGTCGATTCCACAACATAGACCTGGGCTCTTGTCTCAGTCGGTGACATTGTACTGACATTGACAAAACCAGTAGAGAACACAAATGGAAATATATTTTTTTAGCCAGGGACCTCCGGATTTGCAGATCAACGCTCTATCAATGCCTAATTTCGTCTAGTATTTATAGTAATCTCCACTCACTCTCCCCATAAAAAAACCGAAAGGGACACAAGCCACGAAATTTGAATTAAAAATTGGGTAATATCCCTTCTTGGAACACATGTTATTGTTAAATGAGTTTCGTCAAGGCCCCTGCATAGTAAAGGATGTTCATTTTTTATTTTTTTTTTCCACTTTGTTTTTGTCTTTTCTTGCTTTGTGTGTCTGTGTGTGTGTGAGGGGGGTTGTTGTGTCATTTTGTTTTTTGTTTGTTTTTGTCTCTTTTCTATTCGAATGTGGGAACAAATCTGGAATTTCTTTGGCCTTTTCTATGTTTTCTCTAATGCCAAGAATTGCCGAAACTGTGGAGTTCGATATTTCGTGTTTGCGACTGATTGTTTTGTTTTGCCACTTTTGTTCTAATCACAGACATGTAAAATATCCGACAATCTCATTCCAAACGGATTTTCCTTACCAATAGCACATCGGGCATATTTTTTTTTCGATTAGGTTTTTAAAGAATGACAGCAGTTGCTTAAATTAAGATTCCTCTTTATCTATTGTTGGAGACTGTGTTGGGCTAGGCCTTGATGGCACGCGCTGATCAGTGTGTACTGTAAAAAGTGATGCAACAATGTCTGCTTGGCTATGCACATTAATTTTTAGTGTTAGAGACTGCACAAGCCTAATGGTGGCGCTGATTAGCAAGAGAGGGGTGACGGTGGGCCTTGTTAGTGATAGATTTGATGAATCATAACTGACAGGGGTACTGCATTGCATAAGGGAGGGAAAGGGTTGTCCGAATACGCTGATTTTCCGAGAAACTCTACCACCCAGCGGCATGAAGTTAGTCATTTCATTTCGGTTTAGCGATAGTATGCTTGCCGACGATTTCGGTTTACCGTAGGTTTCATATAAGGAAAAAAGAAGGAAACCGGCAATTATTTCGATTTCTTTTCGGTTTAGCCGTTTTTTCGGTTTTTACTTTTACCTTTCATTCACTCATTCAACACATCTCTCTCGATCTTTTTAATGACACCCCCCTCACCCAATTCTCTCTAACTCTCTCTCAAAAAATATTTTTAATGATCCCCTCCCTCTTTCTCATTAGCTCTTTCTCTCCATCTTTTTAATAACCTCCCCCACCTCTCTCTATCTCTCTCTCTCTCTCTCTCTCTCTCTCTCTCTCTCTCTCTCTCTCTCTCTCTCTCCCTCTCCCCCTTTCAATTTCAAGGCAACCCTTGACCCCTCGTCCTAGATCTAGTAACCATAACAATGCGTGTGCGAGCCTTTACCACTGCAAACAATTTAGCATCGCCTAAGTTTGTCCACGGAGCAGTCACTCAGCCCAGTCTATGATCACATGCGCACAGACAGTGATGAGTGATGCAACAATGTTTGCTTGGCTTCGCACATTCAGTGTTGGAGACTGTGTTGGGCTAGGTCTTGATGGCACGCGCTGACAGTGTGTACCGTAAAAAGTGATGCAACAATGTCTGCTTGGCTACGCACATTAATTTTTAGTGTTACTGTTAGAGACTGCAAGGGCCTAGGCACTGGTGGCTCACGATGATCAGCGTGTAAACGTAAGCCTAATGGTGGCGCTGATTAGCAAGAGAGGGGTGAAGGTGGGCCTTGTTAGTGATAGATTTGATGCCTCATGACTGGCAGGGGTACTGCATTGCATAAGGCAGGGAAAGGGTTGTCCGAATACGCTGATTTTTCGAGAAACTTTACCACCCAGAAGAAAGAAGTTAGAAATTTCATTTCGAAAAAGCGATAATATGCTAGCCAAAAATTTCGGTTTACAGTAAGTTTCATATAAGGAAAAAAGAAGGAAAAAAACAATTATTTAGATTTCTTTTCGGTTTAGCCGTTTTTTCGGTTCAGCCGTTTTCGGTTTAAGTGTGTTCCACTGTATAATATAAAATTAGACAGGTATTTCTATACTTGGACCTGTTTGCAGATCAACGCTCTATCAATGCCAAATTTCGTCTAGTATTTATAGTAATCTCCACTCACTCTCCCCATCACTCTCTGTCTTACTCTCTTCCTCTCTGTCTGACTCTCTTCCTCTCTCTATCCCTCTCTTCCTCTCTCTATCCCTCTCTTCCTCTCTCTATCCCTCTCTTCCTCTCTCTCTCTCTCTCTCTCTCTCTCTCTCTCTCTCTCTTTCTCTATGTCTCTACATGTATCAATTTATGTCGATGTCCGCCTGTTCAACAACCTAAGTACATTTGCGTTTGAATGTCTCTTTTTGTGTCTCAGTTTATCTTTTTATCTCTACCAATGCCTTGTTACAAGTTAATTTTAAGGTGTGCATTTAAGATGTCTGACTGTTTGTCTGTCTGTCTGTCTGTCTGTCTGTCTGTCTGTCTCTGTCTCTCTCTTTCTCTATTTTTCTCTTTTTCTTTCTCTCCCTTTTTCTTACTCCTCCATCACTCTCATTTCCCCACCACGTTTCCTGAAGGTGTCGGCACAGATGAATCCGGGGTGTCTGATGAGGAGCCTGATGAATGGAAGACTGCCAAAAAGATGTCCATATCTCTCCGATCAGACAGAGACAGCCACAAGAAGCAATACAAGAGAGGTACATTCATTTTGGTTTTCTTCTTCACAACCCTTCCTCTTAACCTTCTATTTTACTCGCTCCCTTTTCCAACCATTTCTTTGCGATTTTCTTATAGGAAAAAAAACTCGCATTAAAGCAAGTTAAGCTTTTAACTCATTAGTTGGCGAAGTTTAACCCCTTAAAAATCAGATCATCTTTAAAGCTTTTTTGACAATGCGCATATAGTATTGTATATTTTTATATTGAGTAAGCTAAACATTTTGCTTCAGCAATGCTTTCTTTCTAAAAATGAGTCATCAAAAAAGGAATGGCATTAGACATAAAATGTCCTTTCCCACAGTAACCTTAACTGATTGCAATTGGTCGTTTATAATGTCAGTGGAGAAATCGACGTTTGTACCGCGGGATTTTCTTGTATATAGAGTGATGAAATCAAATTGTTCTTAATATCTGGTACAATAAATGATTCTTTAGACTGGATATAGTGTTTGTATTGAATGTGAATACAAACGGTGATTGTGTCAAACGCCTAATGGGCCTTAATATGAAGAATGAGAGTTGTTTTATACAGCCTTAATTTTGCATGTCACTGTAACTAATAAGACTCGTCGGAGAGAGCACACTTTCTCTATTATTATTTGAGATGTTGGCAAGGCTAACCTTGTACCAAGATTAGAAATTTACATTAATCATATGAATGCATGTTGATTATTATCAAATAGCCATATTTTAACCTATTGGTTTTGCATAGCACGAATATTATGAATAGTGAATTATTTATGTTCATGTAACTTTGTATCGTTCGACGTTTTCATTGTTTTACTTACCTAGTTATGCATTTTTAATTTTCTTAAAAAATCGATTTTATTCATGTTTTACCCTAGTAATTATTTTACAGAACTCTCTCTTTTTACTCGAATTCTTATAATGCGACTTAAAAAATAAATTTCACTCAGGATAGGAGGATATCATTTTTTTTTTGTTTAACTATTTTGACAATTTTTGTCCATCAATTAAAACACATATTATGCTTTATGCCTGTTTCAAATGAAGCTTATATCAATCATTATCTCAATGGATATTTTACTACTTTTATCTTTGTCCAGCTCTCTCGTATAATTGGCATGTAAGCATTAATCATTCACCGCATGATGGTGTTGTGTCTCCGCGGAGTTTTCCTCAGAGGGGCTCTGTTAGGGATATTTCACAGTACTCCTGCTTTTCACAATAGTTATGGTTATGGTTAGGGTTATTTTAGGCTGCCATAATGACTTTTTCTGTCAGCACTTTACTTTGGATACTACGACATCACAAGGTACGGACACATCGGCTCAAGGCTTTCCGTAAGTCAGACATATATTGACTATCCGACACTCACAACACAAGATGCCCCCATCAAGTCACTAATGCACTTACAAACAAGTTCTGCTCCTGGTGTCTCCTAAGCGATCAATGGACAGTTTTCTTCACCGATATAGGTCTCTGTATCAGTAATCTGTTAGTTGAACTGAGTGTTCACTGATTTCCCTGACCCTCTCACAAAACGCCAGGCAGCGCCACGAGCGGGTCCTCTGTCTCCAGGGACGACTGGGACAAACTGAGCGCCGCGGGGAAAGGAATACTCAACACCCAGGCCGCCAGGCTCTCAGCCTCAGGTTCCTGCTCTTCTCCTGGCTTTATTTCCCATTATATATATACCCTCATTTTGATGTCGTTCCTTCTCTTTTCACGGCTTTATACCCTCACCCCGATCTCTTAAGGATTTATGTTCCTTATTACCTCCACTTTGATCTCTGTTTCAGCTGAGGCTGCCTTTGAATGTTCCATATCATATCTCTACCCGTTTTTCCCTATACATATTTTCTATTTCATTTTCAAAACAGAGTGCCTTGCAACCTCTATTCAAATGGGGAATTTTTAAAAACTATTAATCAAATCTAGAGGTGTGTATGCGTGTCTTATCAGCTTCAAATGAAAATTTTTTATCATGTAATCTAAAACGGTTGTGTGGATTAATGACAGTAAAAGATGGTGGAAATTCTTTTTTTTTATGACTTCGACAGAGAATTGTAGGATTCCTCAAAATTTGATAAAATGAACTGGTTGCAAGACATTCCTTTCTTCTCACAAGCGCACACATTATATTTAATATTATGACAAATTTCTTAGCATCATTTTATTACCCACTTTAAAACTGCATGTATTAAAACCTAAGTTTTACTCTAAAGAATAATATAAACAATACTCCTTCCATTTCGCAAGCTTTTGGCCACTTTCTTCTGATTTTCATTACATTCTGATTTCCAATACATTCCAACAATTTAGAAATCTAGTTGTGATTCTAACCAAAACAATTCGTTGCTTTACCTATTTTTTATTGTAATCATTTTTGCTTAACTTTGTATCAATTCGCCCTTTACTAAACCATGCCCTTTTATTTCTTTTCAGAATGTATTACCCCAACAGTTGTACTCGTGTGTTATTTTTTAATTTTTTTTCTTGCTATTTTTTCACGTATATCCTACTTTCCAGCACCACATTACTGCTTTATGTCGTATCTTTTCTCACTCGTGACCCTGCTATGTTTTGCCATTACCTATTTAAAACATATTCTACGAATCCCTTGCTGTTATTAGATACACGTAAATATATATTCTACAGGTACATGTATGACTATTATTATTGTTACTATTGAGAAAAGAGTCTAGAGGGTTTCTTGCTAGCGTCACCTCTCGATGGAGCTGCTTCCCTATGTCCAATTCTCCTGCCTCTCCCCTTAACATTTTCTATGTTCCCTTACATAAATATTTACGGCGACGAAGACCAAATCTAACTTCTGACATTTTACATGCTGAGATACATGGACATGTCACAGCCAGTCACATTATACTGCAATTATATACCCAATCTATGGGAGACGAAGTCCGATTAACAAATTTGTACGATAATGGGATCGAACCAGAACCTCCCGAGTAGAAGACCAACGCTGTGCACCTTAGGCCGTCTTCTGAACTGAATTTGCTATTAATATCTGTACCATCACTTTGTACCGCTGTCCCCACAACGTCTTCATGATAACCACACCACATCTACTTAACATCACCATCATCATCGTCATGCTTGTTATCAGAGATTGACTACACCAGCGGCGATATCGACGCCACCATGTCCATATATAGCTGGAGCTACGCGCCAAGAGAGAACGATGACCTTGACCCTGACACTGGTGTTGTAGACCACGCCTCCAGCGTGCGCAGCATGCCCAGCCTCAAATTGGACAGAGGTCAGGGGTCAGAGATTGCTAGCGCATTATGAGAAAATATAACCAAAAAATAAAATAAATAAATAAATGGAAAGGATTTTCACGCGAATCAGATCTAGATCTAGATAAATAGCTAGACTTTTGCTCGAAATCGGACCTTGAAATTTTATCACCAGAGGCGAAACAAAATATATGGCATTAAAATCATACGTATTCTATGTTTAAGTATTATAAAAAAATACGTTCTATCGGTGGTAAATCACAAGGTAACGAAACTTATAAAAACTTGAATCAATAAAGACAACTATTTCAAAAATACACCTAAAAGTCAAATGAAATGTTTATGCTGAAAAAAAAATATTCGTATTTATTTTCCTCCAAGTAAAAAAAATGTATTTTTAAAATTATGTAAGGAGAAACTTTGTAATTAAAAAACGGACCATGCACACTACACTTTATGTTAAATTTAAAAGATACGAGCGTATTTAAATGTCATTAAAATGTTCAGCAAATTGCGAATACTATCATTATTTTGTCTCGGCTTAGTCAAACTCAATTATAGTAGTTTAAGCAACGCTAAATTGTAACCGTGACAGACGTTGTAATACCAGAACATCTTGCTTTGTGTGAACAGCTACTCAGAAAACTGCAGCACTTAGAGCTAGAACGCAGTCCATGTTGATTATTCAATTCTTTTCATCAATTTGTAGAGAGGAAGATACTATTTATGCTTTTTTTTATTTATAACGTTCCATTTATGATCGTAGTGAACCCTTTTGAAGAATAAAATAGTTAAAAGTTTCATCTCACATGCACGGTACATAATGATATAATTTTAAGAATGTTTCCATTTAGACACCATCATATTGAATCCTTTCAAGAACAAGCAATATGTAAAGGCTTAAATTTTTTTTCCATCTCATATTTTATGGTATATGATGATTCTTTGACATTTCAACTTAGAGGCCAACGTGTTAAAACTTTTTTAGATAAAGGTGTATGCTATAGAAGTTATTTTCTCCTTATATGCACGGTACATAATTGTGATAATTTGCGAACTCCCCATGGACACACCCAGGCATGCACAAAGACTCGAGCTCTGCCGGGGACGGCCCGCATAGCGGCGAGGGCGGGCCTAACGGTTCCAGCAGACGGAGCAGTGACGGCGAAAACTGGGCCAGGATCACAGAGAGGCCCGAAGAGGAAGAAGTCGCCAATATCGAGTCGAGGGAAGTCACCCAGGAAGAGATTTATATCCCGCAAGCTCCTTCCCCTAGCCCGGCCTCTGAGCTGCCGAAAGACCATCTAGCACCGGAGGTGGAGGATGAGAAGGAGGAGGATGGCCATGGAAAGATTGAGGAGGATAGGAAGAGTCACTCGACCCCCAGGTCTAGATCCATAGCTCTGCAGACAGATTCGGAGGTGGGGAGCCACCGGGATGCAAACACCGCCGGTAGAGTGAGCGCCACGCCCAGGCGGAGTGGGAACGACGCTGATGACGAGTATGAGGGCGAAGAAGAAGACGGCGAAGGGAAATGGCCCGGCGGATCTAGAGAGAAAGAAGCGCCTCACCTCGATACCCTGAGAGAAGAGTCTGCGACCTTGCAGTCTTCCCGGAGACCCAGCTCCGTGTCAAGAACGGATGCCAAGAACAACTCAGCGCTCGGGGCGAGATCCAAGGCAGAGTCGGCAGCTGCTTCAGCCGCGGGTGACGCTGGGATAGAAGGAGGTTTATCGCCTTCCAAGAGCCCAGTCAAATCTAGCGCTGTGGTCGATAGTCGGAAATCGTCCGTGGCTCCTTCCAGAGCGAGCGGAGGGGGAGCCGGCGCAAAGTCCGCCGCCTCGTCTGCAGCGGCTAAAAGCAAAATCAAATCTGGCGCAACGCAGAAATCGGGTGAAAGATCGGTCACTTCCTCAGCGAATCAGGGCGGGAGGGATACCTCTCACTCCCAGTTGGCTGCGTCGCCAACAAAGTCCGCGAACCTTGACGCCAGCAGGTCGAACTCCCAGAACAAGAAAATCGCCGGTGACAAGTCGGTTAGCGGGCGAAGCAGTAAGAAATCCAGCGCAGCACAGCAGCATCTCGAGAGCCAGGCAGGCGGCAAGTCTAGAGCCACCACTGGAGGCGGGAAGGACCAGAAGGAGGTTGAGGAGGAAGAGGCAGCTGTGGACAACCCTTGGGATGATAACGATAACGATGAAAACCTCGATGATGAGGCTGCCGCAGGTGTTAACGCTGGAGATGATGGTGTACAAGATGGCCGCCAAAGCGCAGGACTGGAGGATGTGGACGTTTTCAGAAACCGCTCCACGCCTTCAGATGGCGACGCCCGGGTGAGCGGGGAGGACTCTGGCGGGCGGGCGAAGGGAGGAGGAGGAGGAGGAGGAGGTGGAGGCCTGGGGCTGTCCATCCAAGGGGAGCAACTGTTCACACCTCCCGACTCGCCTGGCATCGCGAGACGGAAATCTGGCCCAGGTAAGAGCCAAGATTAGGTTTCCCCACAGATGTCTATTAATAGCACTCATTGGGTTTCCCTGGTTGATTGGTTGGTTGGACACTGCGGAGTGCGCACTTAAACTATCACGTGCGGGCTGGAGTAACAAAAACAAAGCAAAAGTGCTGATTTGTTGGTTGGAGACTGCGTGACACACATGACACATGACACACTCGATTGGAATGTTTTGTGATACGGATTGCGCACTTAACTGCACGTAAGGGCTGTATAAACAAAAACATAGTGTTGATATGTTGGTTGTAGACCGCGTGACAACTGACACGTTACTCACCATTGGAGTGTTTTGGTATGGAACCCACACAAAAAATGCACGTGTGTGTTGAATTTACCTGAAAACATAATCTGTTGAATTACAAATCATCATCTCAAAAATAATTCTAAATTGTATTGTTTTCAGGAAATCACATATTTTTTAAGTTATCGTAACTTTGTCAATCGCACATTTCAATCCCAGCGATAAAACTAAGTTGTGTATAACAATCCCATGTTTTGCTGTTGTGTGTTGGATGGACTGATTTGAGTCTTTTTTTTTTTTTTTTTTTTTGTTTTCTGTTCATTTTAAAAGCTGCAATTTTAATCTCTCTAAATACATTTTAACTTAAACCTGATTTTACATTGGAGAAAGGGAAGCGCTCTCTTATTCGAAAGTTTCGTAGGTTTTCTCCGAAGATTCTTTACGGCGATGCGTTTTTGTCGTGAATCGGCGCTGATAACTTATTAGACACCGATGCTTATTATTGCATTTCATCTGCTTCTATAGTTAATACAAAATTTTCTTTTTCAGTTTGAGAGCCCAGCGCACTGATGACGATCGGATTATTTCAATTAGCTGTAATCTAAACTTTCGAATTTGCTTTCATCTTTATAATTCTGTTACATATGTTATAGTTGGATTTAGTTTAATTGTACCTCCCCACTTCTATATTTTGAATTCCTTCACTTTACAATAGAAAACATTAGGTCAAACCCACAGATTCACTTTTACCGTTAGATTCTGTAAAAACCACTCTAAGCCTTCAGTAAAACACCAAAACATTTGGTCAAGACATTACGTTTAGTCTTTAGCATCATATTTATTGAAATATTTCATGTGCATAATGCTTAACTTATCTATTTTTTCAAAACATTTCCGCAAAGACATAATTATATTAAGGGAAGGTGAATAAAGCCTATAATTTTTAATTTGATACATTTGGCCCTTTTTTAAATCTTTAAAAATATAGTAGACTTAACGTTCCTATGGCCAATCACCAGTCCCTGTCTGTCCTCTATTTACTCATGCTTTTATACTTATGTATTTATCGCACTCCTAACTGCTTGTAATGATTTTCAACTACTTCTTGTGCTACTTAACCAGACCCCGCTTACAAACGCAAAATGAGTTTGTGACATATCTTCACGCTTTTTGAGAGTTGGGAGAGCTATTTGTATTTTATGATTATCTGCTATGGTTGTGTTGAAGAAATTGTTTATGATACTTGAAGTATGCTTATTACAATTATTTTAGTTTGGCTCAGAAATATAGGCTAATTCGTAAATTTTAATTAAAAAAATGATAACGTCATGTTTTAATTGTTTTACTCAGGCATACATTTTTATTTCTTAAAGGATGCATGAAATAAATGTTTATGAGAACTAAAATATCCAAGGTGAAGGGATTAAAATGAAACCATGAGTTTTGTAATATCAAACTAATGTAAATATTTAAAGAGAACAGTAGGAACCGCTTCATGTATTTAATTGAAGAGAAGATTTTGCTTTGTTAGTTCATACTCTGGATAATTCTTCTCCTTCACGAAGTTGTCTAATTATGGTTCCAACAACTAGCATACTCTTTAACTTTAAGATCGTAACAATTGGCATTTAGAATTAAATTAAATTATTCTTGTAAAAACAAAGCAACTTTTCGGAATAAAATAATCAGTACTCTCTGCCAGTGTAAGATTTACGGCTTTCATTGGGCATTCAATTTGGAAATAACGTGTAATCGTAAAAACTTCTTAGCGGTTAATTCTATGCACCTCTATGTTTACGTCGGGTACATATTTTTCCATGAAGGAAATAGTGGCTGCACGTTGTTACGCTTAGTTGTTAAAGTTAATGCTACAAAGTCAATTAATTTGTATGTTTAATATCAATTTTCTTTAATAATTCTATAGATGATTATTCATCAAAGTTAAGAAATTTCCCTCTTGTAAAACAAATCTTCTATGGTCATAACATCAAATCAGTTGTATGATAGCCATTTAAACAATTTTAAAGATAGTTATTATTAATTTAACCTTCTTTTAGTTCCCTTATTACCCCCCCCCCCCTTTACATATATGTATACTACAATCTGTTTTGTTCAAGAGCTTAAGTATTAAATTGATATGTCAGCCAAATAAAAAAATCACGATCACCTTTTAAAATAACAGGATAAATGAAAACTCCGTGATGTTACAACATAATAGGCTACTCAATGGAGTTTGAGAAAAACGTGTAAACCTTTCTCATGCTTTCACTTCTGCTACTACTAGATGACGGGTCCCGCAGGTCTAGTGTGACGGAGAAGGACATCATGGACACACTGACTGACCACGCCCAGCGCATTGCGGACAGCGTCCTGAGTCAGCCCAACGCAGGCGAGGACCTGGAGAACGACGTTAAGGTAATACAGTCACGTAATAACCGATGCAATATATGGGCAATTAGAGGTATTAGTACAGCTCAAGGAATAACACACTGGAATTGTAATTTTTTTTGTTTTTTTTTACGGAAAACTCAGTTACTTATTTATAAAAAGTTTTGAGGACCTGGAAAACGACGTTAAGGTAATACAGTCGTGTAACAACCAACGCAGTAGATAGGCAATTAGAGAGATTGCATACAGGTCCAGGAATTATAACACATTGGAATTGCGATTTTTTTATTATTTTTTTTAAACGGAAAACTCAGTACCTTTTTTATAAAAAATTTTGAGGACCTAGAAAACGACGTCAAGGTAATACAGTCGTGTAATAACCGATGCAGGAGATGCGCAATTAGAGGGGTTATAATTATACAGCTCAAGGAATTACAACACACTGTCATTGCGTGTTTTTTGTTTTTTACAGAAAACTCAGTAACTTATTTATAAAAAAGTTTTGAGGACCTAGAAAACGACGTCAAGGTAATACAGTCATGTAATAGCCAATGCAGGAGGTGGATGATTAGAGAAATTACATACAGGTCACGGAATTACAACACACTGAAATTTACTTAAAATTCAGAAAACGTATTTATAAGGCTTTAAGGACCGAAAAAACGACGTCAAGGTAGAGCCACACCAGTACATTTAGATGGAAGTTTTCAGAATGGAAAATTAAAAAAGATTTCATGCAACTCATTGAAATAGTAAATACGTTTTAATAACTCATAAAATGATTTTCAACAGTTACGATAGATTCAAGAGTGAATGTCTTTGTCTATTTCAACCTTAACTTGAAAAAAAAATATCCTTGTTATTTTTGTTTTGCTCTATTATCTATACAAAAAATCCTTCACTGCGACTTTGTACGCAATTCACGGTTCTTGTTGTGATGTATTCAGAGGACAAATCTTCATTAAAAATATCTCAGCTCCCTATCTTATACCAGTCACCTTAGGTATAAGTCACTTTGTCACTGCCTTCCCCACTCTCTCTCTCTCTCTCTCTCTCTCTCTCTCTCTCTCTCATTGTCTCTCTCGGTCTTATCCATGTTGGCATACTTTCTCGATATTAATTTTTTTCATTTATTTGCCCAAGCTGTTTATGGTTGATGCGTGTATGTCATTCCTACCATCTGCTTTTGTCACTCGTTTCATTTTTCTTTGTCAATCTCAATTATTAAACGATTTTTATTTCTCTTTTCTCTTCCTACGTGGTTTAATTTTTTATCTCTTTCTATCTCTTCACTTGCCTCTTCTTCCCTCGCCCTCTCTCTATCTCTATCGGGCTATCTTTCTCTCTCTCTCTCTCTCTCTCTCTCTCTCTTTATTTATCTCCCCTTTATCTTTACCTCCATTTGATGGATACCTCTCTCTTCGTTTCTCTCCGTATGATTTCATAACCTCAATAACAGAGAACACATAACATACACCCTTATCCCCTTGCCTTTTTTTCTTTCATAATTTTGTTTCGTTTTTATTGTAGAACCAATCGCCACCTCAGTTATTTGTTCGATCTAGTTTCTAAGGGCAGAAAAAAAAGCTCTAGAGCATTTTAGAAACAAGATAGAACATTGGACAGCTGAGGTGACGCATTGTTTGTGTTGCCATTAGCCTTCACCTTTACTGACCTTTACCATGACCTTGATTCGTTCATTCTTTCCTCAACCTTTGACCTTTATGTAGAAAGCCGCCAAAGTGTGGTCGGAAACCCACCCTCCCCGCCCAGTCTCCCGGCGTGCTTCAGTGAGGGAAGTCAGAGCTGTAAGGAACACTCGCACAAACGCACGGAACTGCACGCACGCATTGTTATTCCCCTTTTTTTATATCTGACTTGCATGCGTACTGTTTTGCAGCGCACAGCGTGGCTCTTTGAAAACTTCCATTTTTCTTCAATTCTTGTAGTTAGATTTTTACATAATAAATGTAAATGTGTGCCTTCGCAGATTCGAGTGCAGATTTTTTAGATTTTTTCGAGCGCAGATTTTTTTTCTTTCCGATTTTATATTCAGATAGCGTAGTTTGCCTTAAACAACAAACAAACTATGCCTCACTTTTTTTTTACTTTTGTTGTTTCTATTCCTGCCTATTTCTTCTTAGATATTTTTTTTACGCGACTTTTGCTTTTGCAAATTAGGATTTTAGCTGTAAAAATTTTTCACTTATTAGTTTCTTCAGTTAGATTAGTGTGACTTTTAAAAACTATTGCTCATATTAAATTCTGCCTTTTCAGGTTCAAATTCTAGCTGTTCATCTGTATCAGATTATCAGTCCTTCTGCAGATAGATCAGTTTGCAATGTTCAAAACTATGGTTCTTTTTGTTCTTCTTCATTTTAAAGCTGCTTAAGAATAACTAAAAATCCGATTCTTTCTTTATCGGATTAAAACGTTTTCTTTTGCATCTTCACGTTGTTCTATGCCATAGGTACAGTTGCATGTTCCACATTTTTTCTCTATGTAAAACCTTTGGAATGCGACCTATACCCGGAAGGAATGTCTTGTAGTAAAGAGTCATTATTTTTATTTCGTTTTGCAACAAGGACGTCTCCATTGAGATCACTACTTATAATAATATGCCATATTATATTCTCCACAATATGATCACTGTAAAATCTTTAAGACGTTTCTATTACTTCTTACATCTCGGTTTCCAGTTTTTCATTATTTAAAGAACAGTGAGATGTACAGTAGCCTATTATTGACAATGTTAAGCACTTTTCTGTTCATCTACGGAAAATAAACCATCACGCCGTTCCCTAACACACAAATTTTACCCCATATATTTTTAAATCAACATAGTATAATTATTTTAATGTATCATTTTCGTTAGATATGCCAAAAAATATACAATAAAATCACATGCTGTGAATGATGGTTGGGGTATATCTTCTATATTTTTAAGATATGCAATGCCTATTTGTCCTTTACTTTTCCTTCTTATTCCTCCATAAAGATGTATAGATTGAAATTTCCTAATTCTTCCTTCTTATCATATAAATTGAAAGTTATTCTAGTGATAATTTACAAGAATTCATTCTCTTATATTCACCACAATATGGGAAAATAATGTATGTCTGAAGATCTCTTCAAACTCGTAAGGGTATTGGGTAGTTTTGTTTTTAAAAGAGTAAATGTTCTGAAAATAATTGTGCATGGTTTTATATTATTTTGCTGTAACATTGTGTAAGAAGAAAGACTCGCCTTCTGTTTTCTGTCTAGAAAGAACGCCAAACGTAAGCGAGTAAAATTGAAAAAAAAATATCCAAACCATTTTAAAAGATGCATGATGTTACAAATTAATGAAGAAATCTAATGAATGTCAAGCATGTCTTTCGTTATGTTTCGTGCCTCTTTACCGCACAATTGTTTCATACATGAAATGTTGTGCAAGTTGTAGACAAATATAGTGTAGGTCTGTCTAAGATAGACATTCCTTTCGATTATTTCTCTTCCAAACATTGTACTATGTTGATTACTAAAAAAATGCAGGAGCATAATAGTCTTATTTCTTTGATACAGAACTTAGATATAAACTTAACATTTTCAAAACGTCAGCCGATTAACTTATAACATAATTGGAATCACACATATCTCGTCGACTTTTTAGCCCATGGTTGAAAGTTACTTGCTTTCAATTAAACTTTTTCTACAATGTTGTTTATCGTTCAGCAAAATCTAAGCTATCTTAATGTGTATCGATATTAAATATTTCCAATATCGATATTTATTTAACACATTCTAGGCGATATTTATGTAACACAGTATAGGCGGTGTAGTTGCACACTCCCTAGAGACGCTATCGATGTTTAATATGTTGGTTAACTTGTCTTTATCGTTTTATGCAATATTTCTTAGAAACGAGATTTCACCAAGATTTGATTGTTTGTATAGAAAATATTGGGCTCTGCTTTTGGTTTTGGTCAGCTCACCATGCAATCAAGGGATGTAATGTAAAATGGTTCGGAAATTATAGTTATAAAATGAGAACCTGAATCGCGCAAAGTGGAACATTTTACTACAAAATGACACTATGATGTTTCATCTTGATGAGTATGACTCATGTCTTCTAACAACGTTAAATAACTTTTGGTGAAATTTCATTCCTATTAATTAAGTGGTGTGTAGTCTTTTCATGAAAAAAGTGTACGTAGAAGGATGTTAAGTAGTAAAAAGTAGCTCTTAATAAATTGTTATAAATTTGTTTCCTTCTTTTGGGTTTTAACAAGGTTACATTCTATAACTAAAATTACTAATAATTTAAATAATAACTTTCCCTAACTATAAATAAGGTTCTTTGAAGGTTCACATTGTATATCAATATTTGTAACAATATAAATTGTTTATTCTAGTCTTCGTATGATTGTTGTTTCATTTCGTCATGGTCACAAACATTTTGAGCTCTCCAACTCGAAGATATCAGCGAAAAGAAAAAAGAAGAATGAAGGAAAAGGAGCGTAACATAAAAATATTTTTCATTTAATTTTTACCGATTTGAGTCTGATCCAAAAAGTTGGACTGTATTGAAAAAAAAAGATTTAAGGGAACACGTAACATTAAAAAACAATGAGTTTTTTTTTTACAGAGAATAATTATTATCTTAATCAATAGTTTCATTTTAAACATGCTCAGATAGAAACTATTTAATTGCCTTATTAACTCCACAAATCTCCTGTGTAAAAGTTGTTTTATTTAGTATGGTTAAATACTTTTTTTAGCTCTAGTTTCGCCAACAAACATTTAGTGTTTTGAAATAGATTACGAAGAAAAGACTCTTGGCTCATTAAAAAAAATGACACGCAAACTATGGTTAGTATAATAATACGGTCTTCTTTGCATTGTTTTGTAGCCTAAATTGAGATAATGGTTCATCATTTTGAAACTAAGACTATAAGCACACGACCGTTGTTAAAGCATTGTAACTTGAAGAAGGAGCACAAAAGTATCTGCCATTAATATTACGTGGTGTTAATGCTTTGTAACTCTTTAAAACGTTATTATAATATTCACGGATTGTTTTTGTAGATTTTGCACTTTTCGTTAGAAATTAGTTGCTACCACTGCCGCTCATAGTTATATGGTTGTTATTACAAATTGTAACATGTTCATGTATTTTAGCATTTACAGATCACACGCCCATTTCTCATTTTTCGTTACATCAATCTCTGTGATAATGACTATACTAAAACGACTAACACCAACTGGTGAAAGAGTGATCGCACAACAACTTTATCAACTTCATTACATATTCATCATTTTTGTCAAACTAAATGAAATGAGTTTTCTTTCCTTTCATTATTACATTCATTATCTTAAGTACCGTGATCATCTATAATATTCCACCGTTGCCTTCATCATTATTGTTATAATTGTGGGTAATATTTTTTTTCAATTTCTTTTTGCCACATACATTTTTTAATTATTTTATCATTACAGTTTTCTTCACGCGACCTATGCTATCAAAATCATCGCTATATTTGTGTCATTATAATTTACTAATACAGTGGAACTAGTTGGAGTAGTTACAGGTGTCAAAGGAAATTTAGACCGTTCTCTTTTCTCACTCTCCAAGCATGTACCGATAGTTATGCCATTATTTTATTTCTGCTGTAACATCTTTGATTAAGTCAATATTCTGAACTTTTATGAACCGTGCATGGGCATGTTAAACCCAGTAATATATTATGTTTTGTTTTTTTAAGTATTTAAGTAAATAGCATGTACTAAGATTAGCAAATTTAATTATGGTGAAACCATTCAACGTTGTACTTACGTCCATAGAAAAGCAATCAGGTCAGAAAATACATTGTTTATTAAAATACATAACATTTGCCTGATAATTTTATGTAAAATAATTTAACCGCAAGTTACTGCGCTACAGTCTCTGGGCTTTAATTATATGAGTACCGTAATGCCCTGATACCGCTAACGATTGCCACTTCGATTTGCATGCTCTCTATCGACCCCCCCCCCTTTTTTTTTTACCAAAAAAAAAACAAAGAACAAAATAACAAAAAAACCTTCTTTTGTTTTAAATTTTATCGCGTCAGTTTTAACAATATTTAAATATGGAAAAGTCATGTTTTCTTTAACCCTTTCTTTACAGGTGGGACTTAGAAGTCCCACTATTTTAAAATACCAATAACACCGTCAAAATTTGGTTTAAGGTGATTTACATAAATGCAGCCTCCCAAATTCTCCACTTTTTGAGCCATCAGAAACTCAAGCAGTCGGTTTTTAGTAATGAAGTTTCAGTAAGTGGTATACTGCGAAAATCAGTCCAACAATTTTGCAACAGGATTTTCGGAAAATTGTCATTTTTCTCATAAATTCCTCTAATTCTTTGTAATCTATAAAAAGTCACATCATGAAAAGGAATAAAGGTAGTAGGTTAAAATTTGGAACACTTCCGTAAAAGCGCTCTTGCTCCCAAAGACTTCAATTTTTTTTAAAACCTTCAATTTTGAAGGTTATTGGTAAAGAAAGGGTTAAATGTTAATCTACATTTCATTTGATTTTATGTGTACGTGTTAGAATAGAATCTCTAGAGGCCTTTACTGATTCGCACAATTTTTCTATTTTCTAGAATTTTTTAAATGCACATGTATACTGTGCTTTCATTTATTCACATTTGAACTTGTTTTGTTGCCCGTTCGAGAGATGGTTGTTAAATGCATCAGAAATCATATGAATTTTAATAATGCCACGATGATTTTTTCAATATAACAACTAAAAAATCCTGAGTTGTATATGAACATTGATCAAATAATATTTTCTTTTATATCATTTCGATAACTTTAAAAAGTAGGCCCAATATTCAACAACGGTTATATAAATGGTCCACGACGTGTAATAAATATTCCGAATTTCTTCTAATTTTTTAAATATCAATTCATCAATACTTGATGTGGTGCAATTATGATAAAATATAATTATTTTCATTAATCACAATTGGTTAATTTTTGGTCACAGTATAATATAATATAATTTCAAGCATACTTGATTTCGTGATCGTTTGATATAACGTAATTTCAAACATTCTTGATTTGGCTAAACACACACACTTACACACGCGCAACATGCACCATGACAGTGTTTTCACCTCACTCCTCCTTTTCCCAGGAAGCCATAGAGGAGATCTTACGGAATCGGCGGGCAAGCAGTGCCGCGCCTTCTGTAGCCGAGTACAGGAACCTCATCAAAAAGTCTCTGGCGGAGGCGGGTACGTTAGAGAGGAGAGAGAGGGAGAAGAGAGGAGAAGGGAGAGATGGAGAGGGAAAGAGGAGAGAGAGAAAGAGAGAGAGAGAGAGAGAGAGAGAGAGAGAGAGAGAGACAGAGAGAGACAGACATAAAGACAGACATACACATTCAGAGAGTGTAATTATGATAAAGAGAGACTAAGTGAAAGAAAGTATAAACGAGGACGTAGTGTGTGTGAGAGAGGGAGAGTGAGAGAGTGAGAAAGGTGGAGTAGAAGAAACAAATAGACGCATTCATAAGGGCAGACTATAAAATGAGAGCCAAAGGGGAAGAAATTGAAAGAAAAGACAGAAAGAAATAGATGGGAAAGAAAGAAAAGCAACAGACATACGTTTAGTCAATTGAAGAATGATAAACGTACGCCATGTAGGAAGAAAGAGTAAATCATAAGTATATTGCCGATAAACCCAACAACAAAAACAACAAAGCAAAGAAGAAAAACCACTGAAAACGAAAAACGATCCCCTCCCCTCTCTTTTGCACATCTTTACCATTCAACCAATAATTATTTCCTCGGTTCCCCAGCCGCTAAAGCTGCGGGCATAGACCCAGACTCGCTGTCCACTGAGGACGCGGAGATCAGCCCAGACTTGCTAGAGGCTCTGGCCAGTCAGAAGCTGACCCCAGACCAGATCGAGGTGGTCAGCGACTCCAGTGGTCGCACTCGCATCCAGTCCAGGACTGACCTGCAGGGCGCGATGGGAGGAGTGGAGGAGGGGCATCTCTACATCGCCCCGGCCAAGAGTGAGTCGTAGTCCATAGTACTAGCCCATGGGTTAGTTTAGTTACGGCTCCTTGTTCCCTGTGGAACATAGTACAGCATACCCTTACATAGCCCCGGCCAAGAGTGAGTCATAGTCCATAGTACTAGCCCATGGGTTAGTTTTGTTTACGGCTCCTTGTTCCCTGTGGAACATAATGCGGCATACCCTTACATAGCCCAGGCCAAGAGTGAGTCATAGTCCATAGTACTAGCCCATGGGTTAGTTAAGTTTACGGCTCCTTGTTCCCTGTGGAACATAATGCGGCATACCTCTTTACCCTTTTTTAAACTATGGTTCAGATGACTTCTCTTAATCTTTCTTTTTTTCTTTTCCTTTGTGTATTGGTTATATTGGTTTTTTGGTCTCCCAATCGGGAGGTCCCCGGTTCGAAACAGACGATTGGTAAAAAATGTGTTTATCCAAGTTTGATACCCTACTGGTTGGGTTGGTTTCACTCAGCTATAATGTGACCGGCTGAAACAGAAATCGTGGCATTCCCGCACTGTTCCTGTGTAGCAGCTCTTTAAATTATCAGACGTCAGTCTTGGAGCCTGTCCACAATATTTGCTATATAGTTCTGACGTTGGACGTTTAGGAACCAACTCAACTCAACCCAACCTCCTTGGTTTTCAGAAGGCGAGGAGGGCAATGGTAAGCGCCAGACCTCCATTCCTGCTGACAAAGTGTCCGTGATGGACGACATGGAGTTTGACAGGATATCCTACCAAGGAACTGACGTGGCTTCAGAGAAGGGAGAGAAGGTGAGTATGCGTAGTGTGAGGGATGAGGGGTGAGAGAGAGAGAGGGGTAGGTAGGGAGGGATAGAGAAACAGAGAAATAGAGACGGGGAAAGAGAGATTGAGGGGGAGGGAGAGAGAGATTGAGGGGGGAGGGAGGGGGATTTTGGAAGGCAGGGGAGAGATAGACAGAAAGAGAGTGAGAGAGATAGAGACGGAGGGAAAGATGTTGAAAGCAAGAGCATAGAGGGGAAAGATAGAGACTTGACTTCAGAAAGGAAAGAAAATGACTTAGTGGAACAGAGAGACAGAGGCGGGGGAGAGGGAGTCAGGGGTAGAGAGTCAGGGATAGAGAAAGAGAGAGAGGCGGAGAGAAAGAGATATATTGACAGCAAAAGGGATATGTGAAAAGCCTCTCCCTGTTACTCCCTCTATCTCACTGTATCCTCCTTTTTTATATGTCTGTCTGTATGTCTCTCTTTTTCTGTCTATTGGCCTGTCATTCTCTCTTTCTCTGTCTCTAAATCTCTCTGTTCATATGTCTGTCTGTCTCCGCTATCCCTCCATCTCTTTACCTTTCTTTCTCTGTCTCGATGTCCGTCTCTCTCTTCCTTCTGTGGCTCTGTCTTTGTCTCTAATTCTCTTTATCAATCTGTGTTATCTCCTACCTCTTGTCTCTGTCTGTTTGTTTCTCTCTCTCTCTCTTTCTCTCTCTCTCTCTCTCTCTCTCTCTCTCTCCCTATATATATATAATATAAATAAATATATATCTTTCCCACTCTGTATCTCCCTAACAACCTTCTACTCCGCATCCCTCCCCCACTCGTCTCATCCCAGCGTGGCAAGTCCAAGGCCGGCTCCAAACCTGGCTCTATAGCCGGAGGAACAATGGCCGACCTCACTGAGATGGAGGGCGTCATAGCCGCCATGGAGGGCAAGATGGACAGAGAAGGCGAGCCCACGGAGCAGGAGGATGATTTCCTCAAGGCCGTGCAGCAGGTGGCAGGGGAGGTCAGTACCATAACGTTGGAATGGGGTAGTCCCGTGGCTTCCAAAAATAGCATGCCAAGTCAACGAAATTGAGAAACAGTTGTATTTACAGTCAAAGTAAGTGCATTTATATAAATAAACTGTTGGGCACAATTAGGTCAGTTTATATTGTTGCTTTGTAGTCTGAATAGGCGGAACACAAAATACAATATGATTTTTATGCATCAGTTTTTGGGGTTTTTTTTTGCATAATATAAAATGATTTAAGGATTTTAATAAAATTTGTTTTTGCAAAAAGAAGATAAAAGACTTTTTGTCTGAAATATGAAAAATATCTAAAGAGTAGGAAAGTAAATATTGGTTTTGACCGCTGTCAATAATACGTCCACTCAAGAAGCCTCTTTAATTCCCTGCATATACAGCACACTCAGGCAGGCCCTACGTCAGAGCCGAAAATTTCAGGATCAGGAAAGACAACTCCCAGTGCAGCGCCACAGTCTGAAGTAGGTCAGAAAACTCCGCCCACCTTGCCACCTGGAGGACCGGCGGATATCAAACCAGAAGATCTTCAGGTATAGGGGTAGGGGGGTTAGGGGGAAAGGGGGGAAGTATGTGAGGAGTGTGGCTGTTTTTGCTTCAGGTTGGTTCTAATGATTGGAATTAAACATCTTGACATTTTTGTAATGGGAGCACTGAAAAAAAAATGTTTGCAAGGGATTTGACTGTTACAACGGAATGGTTTTTATGATATTCACAATCTTGAATTGTGCATAGAGGAAACACTGAAATTAACATTTTGAGCAATGAGGAATAAGGTACTTTTTCTATTAGTTCAATTTTAAGATGACTACTTCAAACACATATTGATATCACTAAAGTTAAATAACTTAAACTTATTGTGAACCCATCAAAACTATACAATTTTTTATTGATATCGGCAATAAAAAGAAAGACATCCCATGTCAAAAAATTTATTTTATCTCAGCTTTTTGTTGCTGCATAACTAGAAAAGCAATGTTGGGAGCAAAAGTCTCTCTGGAAAAATTGTGTTTATATGTATACTTAAGTCTAATCCACAGTTCTATTTCAACACCTAAAAAAGAAGTTTGTACTTGCTTTGAGAAAGAGTTACAAAAAGACAAAATCATCCTTGGAGATTCAATATTTTAAACATATGTAAGAAACAACTTATGATGTTTCTTTGTTTTTTGTTGTAGAGTCAGAAAAGTGGAAAGAGCGGTAAGACTGGAGTTTCCCAGAAAAGTGAAGCATCCAAGGATTCCAAGAAGAAAGGCAAGAAAACGCCAGAAGAGAAGGAAGAACCTTTTGTTGTGGGTGAGTGCATTTTCCACCGTTGGATTAGTCCACACATTTTAGCTCTGAGACTATGACATGTAATACTTCATCTGTCAATGTCCGATTTCCATAATTTTTTCAGCTGTACTGTATGGAGAGCTCTATCTGAAACTGACGTGGATTTATTTATACCTATTCTCCGCATTTGTTTGTAACAGTTTCGATTCATAAATGTGAATTGTCCCTAGATGTTGATTTTTTCAATGAATTGGAATGGACATAGTAGCTGGCAGTATCGAGGGGTATTTTTGCTGTAAAATATTTTTCGACTGTTGAAAACCCTATCCATCTATCTTTAAACTGTCTGTGTCATTGAAAATTTTCCAATTACATGTAATGTTTTTTTTTTTTGTGTTTTTTTTTACCAGACGCCAACTTTATGTGGAACACTGAATCCTTGTCATTTAAATTTTTCATATGGCTATATTCATTTTTGATTTTCAAAAAAAATTTCTTTTTTAAAGTCTTATTTTCTCTAAGGCACATTGTCATTTCATCCTTTTTCTCCTCAGGACATTCCCAAAGTAATAGTTATTGTTCCATGACTAACATATATGATTTTTCTAGACACAGCTGTGTTATTTATATCTTGAGCTATAGAAATGTTGATTTTTCTTATCAACCAAACATAACTCACGCATACACAGACATTGTATTGTAGGCAACGTAGACCAGGTTTTAGAAACAGCTATGGAATCTCAATCATTTATCTTCTCAATCACGAAATCTTATCTCACTGATGCATGTACGAAACTTTAGGCAAGGTTGACCAAAAAGGAGAACTGGAGAAACTGTACGGGCCAGTGGAACTTCCACCCCCACCAAAACAGGAGGAGCCCCAGGGTAGACTACTTTGTTCTGCTGTGTTTCATTTACTATGTCAAATGCGTGTGGTGAACTAGTTAACAACATATGTAGTTTAAACTGTATATTGATTCATCTTTAGGCTATGTATTATAACTGCAATCTGTTTTCATTGATTCAAGAAAACAAAATTATGTAAATGTATCAGTAACCATACTTAGATCTTAATACTAATATAGGTCATCTTTAAAATTATAACTTGTTGCTATGGAAACAAAACGTGTTTTTTTAATCAAAGCTATCAACATTGTCCATTGAAGTCATGGGGTCTGGTGCCAGTGGTTAAATATTATCTAATATGAATTTGAGATTATCTTCAATATTATACCTTGATTAATGCTTGTTTGAAAAATCAATAATATTTTTTTTATGACATTATTCCGATACCAGACCAACAGTGTTTTTCTTCATTCAATCATAATACCATCGAGTGTGAGAGCTATGAGCCAAAAGCAAAAAAAAAAAAATTATAAAAGTTAAACAAGTTCATGGCAATTCAAAATTTTTTCTTGATTTTTGCATTGAGAATTATAAAATATGATCGTTTAGAATTATAATTTGAAAATAATTCTATAGTTGTATAAACTGTCTTAATTCAAAATGAAGGGCTATATGTAAAAGTCATTTTATAACTTATTTATTGCGGTGATGCAATATAAATATCATTCAGACTGTTTTTGACGAGTTGAAAAAAGTATTGCCTGAGGTCATGTGTCTAACATGGTGTTCCTTGGCCGTTCTTATACTGTTTGACCTGTCGGCATAATTCATGCACTTTTTACTGGAACATTTGCAACATAAAAAATCCATGATATGAGATGGACTTGGACACAAACTTATAGTTTTTGTTGAAAATTTTCTTCACTAACATCTGTGATCTGATGTTTGTTTACTGCATATCCTTACAAAAAATGGTGTTATTTATCTAGATAGAAGGTTTTTAATCAAAGTTAGGTTTGCTTTTTTAGAGAATATGGTTTATTGTGCAAAACTCGTGTGAAATTGTTTTTTATTGCCTACGTATTATTGCATTTCCATATTGCATTGTACAATTTATCATTCAATTTGATAATGATTTTGACGGTTTATTAAGATGATTCTTAAAAAGGGCTATGGGGTGAAAACATGTCAGAGAAATAAAATTTGAACAACTTATGACTTTTGCATATTAAAAAAATCCATTTTATATTGATATCAATACTTCTGAGCAATACTGATTGTTCATTTTGTTTCAACAAATTATTTTGAAATGAATTCACTTATGTGTGTTTGCCACTTACAGAAAGTGTTTTTGCCTTTTAATTAACATTGACTCACCACTAAAATTTAAAAGCCACACACTTCGACTGTGTCATCCTTATTGTTTGTACATCTATTTCTATTTTCGGCCCATCTCTCATCTTCTGTTTATGTTTGAATAGTCTACCTTCTGTTCCCTTAAACTTGTTATACAAAAGCAATAATTGATTTTTGCACATTTAGCTGTAGAAGTTTTTTTCTGGAATTCCTGTACTGATCGTGATAGCAATGTAGAAAGGGCTTTTCAATATGGAATCACTCCTTGACTCTTTACCATCCGATCTGCTTTAACTGTCCACTCCTAAACTCGGTGATTTGCGCTGTATTCCATTATTATTATTATTATTATTATTATTATTATTATTATTATTATTATTATTATTATTATTATTATTATTATTATTATGAGACTTTTACTTCTAAATATTCGCTTGGGGGAGAAGACCAAGTAATCTAGCTACAGTCCTTCGCATTTTCAAAACTCAGGATGACAAACATTTCTTCAGCTTCTCCTTCCGTGCTCATGACTTTGCTTAAAAAAGAAATGTCGCTTTACGCACACCTATGCACGCATTTTTAACCACTCAAGCTCAAACATCAAAGTGATCTTTATTCTTTGTCACTGCCTCTGAAGCTTTGCACTATTGTGGAATGTTTCTTCAAGTGCTTGTGCATTGAGTGTATATATTTTTTTTTCATTTAAGGTCAATGTGGTCTTAAAAATAGTACGGTTTAATAAGTCATTTCATTTATTTCGCCAGAAATAATGATGATTTAGGAAGCTTTGAATTCTGATATAACAATTTGTATGCAATTGAATCATGTTCGTTTGAACTCATACCCACGTGAAGTTAGTACGATAATGTTGACATTATTGGGGAATAGTTTGAAATATCAGTAAATGGCCATAGGGTATTGACAAAGAAAAACAAAACCAATTGTAAAGAAATGCAATCAAATTCAAAGTCCTAAATTCGAATTTGAATCTTTGAAAGAAATATACTATGAAACAATGATTAAAGTGAGGATATGTTTGATGGCTATAGAATAAAAAAATAACTTGTTAGTTTTGGGACTTTCAGTTTAGCATGAAAACCATCTGTTAGTTTTGAACTCTTGATTTATCCTGAAAAATGAATGTATTTGGTTAGTTTTTGGACACTGAGTTTAGTCTGAAAACATTATCTATAAGTATTAGGACTCGTGGGTTTATCCTTCAAAATAACTTGCTAGTTTTGGGACCCTGGGTTTAACGGTTTTGCGACTGGTTATCAGCGCCAGTGCCACCCCCTGCGCAGGCAGAACCAGCCACAGCAGCAGAAGCGAAGCCGCTTGCTAAACAGGAAGTGGTTGTCCCGCCACCGCCACCCAAACCGGAAAAGGAAGTGAAGGCGACGAAGAAAGTGGACATTAAAAAGACAGGTAGATCATGGGTCAATAGTCACAAAAAATCGGTAGATAATTGTTCAATAGTCACAAAGAAAGAGCTGTGGGGGAAACTAGCAGACGACTAGTTGAGTTTCTCTATGTTTATAATGGGAAATAAAATTGCAGTTTGGGTGGAAGCACGTATCGCTAGGGTTTTTTTGTAGCTAAAATGGATTAGAGTTTAAGTGATATGATCCCACACCCTACTGCATTTGAAGCAGGTGATTTTTATGCCATTCATTATAGCCATCCTGTTTATTTTCTTTTTTTTTTCAATACCATTAGATAATTGACCATTTGTACACATTGAAACTGATCTATATCTGTCTGTCTTTATGTATGTCTGTATGTATTTCTGCCTGTATGTCTGATGTCTCTCTCTCTGTCAATCTCCCTGTCTCTCTCTAAATCTGTGTCTGTGTATGTGAGCCTCTCTCTCTGTCAATCTCCCTGTCTCTCTCTAAATCTGTGTCTGTGTATGTGAGCCTCTCTCTCTCCCTCTCTCTCTCTCTCTCTCTCTCTCTCTCTCTCTCTTATAGCCTATATAGTGCTGATGTTGGACGTTAAACCAACTCAACAACAACTCAACAACTCTCTCTCTCTCTCTTATAGCCTATATAGTGCTGATGTTGGACGTTAAACCAACTCAACAACAACTCAACAACTCTCTCTCTCTCTCTCTCTCTCTCTCTCTCTCTCTGTCTCTCTCTGCCTTTGTCTCTCTCTCTCTCTCTCTCTCTCTCTCTCTCTCTCTCTTTTTGAACAGTCCACCCTGAAAATCAAACATTGGTACTAGAGTAGTAACTGTTCTAACCAGCACTCATTGAGTTCCGTAGATACACCAACTAAGGTGTGGTCCAATACAATAATAGTAGTTTGCACAGTAGATTTGACCCAAAACTAGATTTTGAAATAACACCAGTCATTAGCCTTAATTTTTTTTCTATTTTTTGTGTAAAATGTTTTTGTTTATGCTCAGCTACAATTTTGACAACTTTTAAACCAATTAACTTTTTTGATCACCATGTCACTCTCATTGCAAATATGTATTCAAAATAAAAAGAAACTTCCACGACAAATTTGAATAAGTATGACACATGCTTATATCATTTGAATACTTTATATACCGTCTGGTCTGAAATCAACCTATCACGAAGTTTAACATAATTATTTTTTTTCTATCTTAATGTTTTCAAGTTTCAGCGCTAAAGAAAAAAAAATAACACAAAATTAAGAAGGAAAAAAATCATAAAACGTGCACAGACAAAGTACGTTGTGCATTATTGATAAATATTTTCATTTAGTTATGTTGAATACAGAATAGATGAATATTTATTAATCCCTCAATGGCGAAATTGAAAATACACTCTATTCATACGACGGAAGCATTAACAAATTTACAAATTTCATGGATAAAAAAAATACAAATAAACGCTGATAAGAAATAAATATTGTCCTTCTCTTTCTGAAAAGAGGGGGCCCCGGCGTCAGATACTGTGGGCGGACAGGACAAAGGTAACAGTTCGAATCTCAGAGAACACGGCAATGCACCTGCACCGCAATCTTTGCAAAAATGGACAATGTTGACCCACTTTCACTTGTTTTTTTCCCTTACTATTCACAGCAACAATTCTCTTGTCAACTGATACACAATGATTCCTTTTGTTCCACTTGTTTTTGTACAAACACTTACAGATTATGTTGTACATCATGTGTGACTATTTTGGAGCCTTCTATGTTAACATTTACCCAAGGATTAATGTTTTGGCACTTTGTTGAATTATTTCATCCAGTTTTCTCAACCTCAGCAATGGTGTTTTCATAGAGTTGTTGATTGTTTTGTACTGTATCACATCAGAATTTTATGGAAATAACAATGGTTGTGTTTTACATGATTGTGGTGATTATAAAATTTGCTGTGTTTCTATATTTACAAAACTAATATGAACTTTATTATCTATGACTTGACCATTTCATCTATGTGCTTGATTTTATCTTATTACTGTAATATTTTTTTTTGTTGCTTTTTATCAGTAAAATGTCAAATCAGGGATCAATGCAGCTGCCGGAAAGAAATATTTTTATCCACTGTTTTCTCTAGATTAAAACACAAACTTGTCTTGTTTTGTTCCTATAGTATAAAGTGATACTGCTACTTTGAATCAATTAATGGGTAATTTTTTATTTAGTAAAGTATAAGTAACATTACATATGTCTCCTAAAATTTCAGTTAAAGAGATGCAATGTGTAAACGTTTAGATTAGATATATCAATTCAAAAGTAGACAATTATCAAGTCGTAAAAATCTGCACGAGTCTAATCCGTTAGTGCAATTTTCAGTTTGAGTTAACGATCTTAAACTTACACGTTAGAATGATAGTGAAGTACTGATTTAAAAAAGAGAGAACAGGGGTTGTTAATAACACATAATTTTCTGAAAAGAAGAAAAGAATAATAATTAAAAAAAAGAATATTTATACAATTATAAGTGGTTCTATTTTTCAGTTAACTCACACACGCCATACATGTATTTTTTTACAGGAAAAGTAATACTGTTTTTTTCCCTGTGAATCTGTTTTTAAGGACCTTGTTTACAACTTTGTATTTTATTATCATTTGTATATAGTAATTTATTGAACCGCCATCCTTTGTATGCAATCAGGTCTCATGGATCACAAAGATGAGCTGGCCGCCTTGTATGGCAGTTTGGGATCGGTCCCTCCCAAAGGGGGCTCACCAAAGGGTAAACGACACCACATAAAAAAATTATCATTGACTGATGTTGATGTGATACGACACAAAGAGCGTTTAACTCACAGATTACAGTTGCTGTTAATTGACACATAGAATGATAACTCACAAATTACAGTTGGTGTCAATTGACACAAATGACCTTAACTGGCATATTACAGTTGATGTCAATTGACACAAAGAACATGAACTCACAAATTACATTTGCTGTCAATTGACTCAATATTAACTCACAAACTACAGTTGCTGTCAATTGACTCAATGTTAACTCACAAATTACAGTTGCTGTCAATTGACTCAATGTTAACTCACAAATTACAGTTGATGTCAATTGTCACTAAGGACGTTTTACTGATGCTGCGGTGCTGCTCACAGATTCTCTGCTTTGTTTTAACACCTTAATGATGGGTTCAATGATATTTTTTAAATACGTTACCCCTGATTGCTTTGTTAAGGTAATTTTGCTTAATCGTAATAAAAGCTTGAAGTGAAGTTGACTAGCTGTGCACTGGCAGGAAATAAGTTTTAGAGACTATTGATTTTAAAGAAGAAAAGATTTTGGCGAGACATAAGAAAGGTGAGAATGATAAGTAAGCATAAATAGATGGAGTGAGGCAGAGAGAGAGAGACAGACAGACAGACAGAGGGGGAGAGGGAAAAAGTGTGAACGAGAGAGGTAGAGAGAAAAAGAGACGGAAAGAGATAGTAAAGGAGGGAGAGAGAGAAAGAGAGAGGTGAAAAGAAGAATGGTCAATAGTTGGCGAAATAATTTGAAAAAGACATAAAAAAGGACGCTAAGCAAGGTTAGAAAAGGGAGATTATCAAGAGGGAGCCTGGTCTAATACACACGTATTAGTGCCACCTTAAAAGGGGCTAATACGTTAATCTTAACAACGTTTTCACAAAATATGATACTGACCACACACAGTTTTTTCTTAACCATGTAACATTGTGTTACATGATCAGCTAAGAAATATAACCACAATGTGTATATATCTTGCTGCATAATGCCCATATATATTAAAGCGATTATGCTCTAATACCCTTCTCACCTTTACCTACTCTTTGCTTCCTTACCAAGCGTTTTATCTTCATTATTCAAGTGCTGAAATGGATTTAAAACCCTATTTCTCATACCTTTAACAAAATGATATCTCTTATTAAATATTTATGCAGGTTTATTGAAAACCCATCGCCTCTACAAATATCCATTGATTTATTACCACAATAATACATGTATCGAAACTATTCTTTGCCTAACATACATTTTTTCATAAGATGTGAATCATACTGCTGTTATTGTTTGAATGACTTCAGTAATAAAGCCATGACGTTTTATTGCTATTGAGAATTCAATATTGTTTTTGTTCAGAACCAGGAAAATCATTTTTTTTCTTTTATACCTTTTTATGCATAACAAGACTTACATATGATTATTCCTTGCCTCTTAACCGTCTGATAATTGTTTTGTATGATATATTGGTTGCTACGTTTATAACTATACCTCATGCCTTCATTTACATGTTTTCTTGCTTACTTACACAAAATTATGCACAATGATGTCGATAAGGCTTTGCTCAAACTGTCTTCTGTATGCCGTACACAAAATTAATAATGTAATGATAAAAATGATAAAGCACATCTTTATGTAATTTTGCAATATCATTGTAATATCATGCGCTGTTTTACAGTTCATTACTTTGGTATAATTATTTGTAACATGACACATATTTCAGCATATTGAGCATAACGGAGCCATTGATGATGTTATATTTTATGTCTTTTCATAAAAAAAAAACAAGACAAAACAAAGCAACAACAACTGTTGTCGAATGACATACAATTTTCAAACTTGCTCAGCGAATAAAGTAAAGAGGCACCCAAGGTTTCTTTCGTTTAGTTAAAATCATCGATGTATTGCATAATGTTAATGTTACTACCCGGGTACGCTACTAGTTCTATATACAAGGATGGTTAATAATTCTTGGTACAAGATTTTCCCGGTTTTTCAATAAAAATTTGTTACAATACATGTGCAGTTACACATTGATTGATAAAATAGAAAAGTTTTCAATCGCTAAACCAATTAAACAACAAAATGTGAACAGTGTAAAAATAACAGGTGTTCTTCCTCAAGCGCTTTACCTGAAACAGGCTTAGGCTCAGAGTATAGTGCACGTGCATTGTGTTTCACTTTATATCTCCGTTTCAAAAAAATCTTTTATCATCTTTAAATACCTTCAGGCAAACCGAAAGAGAAGAAACCCAAGAAAGAACCGCTGCCTCCGAAGAAAGAGGAAAAGAAAACCAAGAAGACAAAGAAAGGAAAGAAGGGGAAGAAGAAGGAGGAAGAGGTAGCTCCGCCCCCTAGCGAGCCGACTCCGCCCCCTATGAACAAAGAGGTCACGCCCACTCCGAGAAAGGAGCCCACGCTTTTTACAAAATTGATATAACTTTTTTTTATCCATGACTTGCCCATTTCATGTATGTGCTGATGGTTTTATCTTATCACTGTAATGTTTTTGTTACTCTTTATCGGCAAAACCTCCAATCACTGATCAAAACAGCTGTCAGAAAGAAATATTTTTATCCACTGTTTTCTCCAGATTAAAACAGAAACATGACTTGTTTTGTTCCTATAATATAAAGTAAAACTGCTACTTTGAATCAATTAAAGAGTGTTTTTTTATTTAGTAAAGTATACATGACATGACATATGACTCTTAAAATTTCAGTTAAAGAGATGAACTGTGTAAACGTTTAGATTAGATATATCAAATCAAAAGTAGACAATTTTCAAGTCGTAAAAATCTGCACTGGTTTTATCCATTAGAGCAGTCTTCAGATTTAAAGATCTTTAACTTACACGTTGATAGAATGATAGAGAAGCACTGGTTAAAAAAAGGGGACAGGGTTTATTAATAACACAAAATTGTTGTGAAAAAGGAAAGAATAAACAAATTAATTGAATATTTAATACAATAATAATTTGCCCTATTTTTCAGTCAACTCACACACGCCATACATGTATTTTCTTGCAGGAAAAGTAATACTGTTTTTTCTCCTGTGAATCTGTTTTTAAGGACCATGTTTACAAGTTTGTATACGATCATTTGTATATATTAATTTATTGAACCGTCACCCTTGTATGCAATCAGGTCTCATGGATCACAAAGATGAGCTGGCTGCCTTGTATGGCAGTTTGGGATCGGTCCCTCCCAAAGGGGGCTCACCGAAGGGTAAACGACAACACATAAACGATTATCGTTGACTGCTGTTGATGTGATATGACACAAAGAGCGTTTAACTCACAGATTACATTTGCTGTCAATTGACACAAATAATGCTCACTCACAAATTACATTTGCTGTCAATTGACTCAATGTTAACTCACAAACTACAGTTGCTGTCAATTGACTCAATGTTAACTCACAAATTACAGTTGTTGTCAATTGACACAAAGAACGTTAACTCACAAATTACATTTGCTATCAATTGACTTTGCTATCAATTGACTCAATGTTAACTCACAAATTACAGTTGCTGTCAATTGACTCATTGTTAACTCACAAATTAGTTTATATCAATTGACACTAAGGGCGTTTTACTCATGCTGCGGTGCTGCTCACAGATTCACTGCTTTGTTTTAACACCTTAATGGTGGGTTCAATAATATTTTTTTATATACTTTACCCATGATTGCTTACTTGAGACAATTGTCTAATCGTAATAAAAGCTTGAAGTGAAGTTGACTAGCTGTGGAAATAAGTTTTAGAGACTATTGATTTTAAAGAAGAAATGATTTTGTCGAGACACAAAAAAGGGTGAGAATGATAAGTAAGCATAAATAGTTGGAGTTAGACAAAGAGAGAGAGACAGAGAGAGAGAGAGAGACGACAGAGAGACAGACATACAAACAGATAGAGGGGGAGAGGGAAAGAGAGTGAACGTGAGAGATAGAGAGAGAGAGAGAGAGAGAGAGAGAGAGAGAGAGAGAGAGAGAAGGGGAGAGAGAGAAAAAAACGGGGATAGAGAGGTGAGAAGAAGAACGGCCAATAGTTGGCGAATTAGTTTAAAAACGACATAAAAAGGAAAGGACGCTATACAAGGTTAGAAAATGGATATTTTGATGAGGAAGCCTGGTCTAATACATACGAACTATCGATGCCTTGTTAAAAGGGGCTAATATGTTAATACTTACGTTTTCACAAAATATGATACTTATCATACCAGGTTTTTTTTTCTTCACCATGTAACATTGTATTACATGATCAGCTAAGAAATATAACCACAATGTATATATATCTTGCTGCATAATGTCCATACATATTAAAGCAATCATGGTCTAATACCCTTCTCACCTTTACCTACTCTTTGCTTCCTTACCAAGCCTTTTGCCTTTGTTATTCAAGCGCTAAAAATGGATTTAAAACCCCATTTCTCATGCCTTTAACAAAATGATATCTCTTATTAGATTTTTATGCAGGTTTGTTGAAAACCCATCACCTTTACAAATATCCATTGATACATATATCGAAACTATTCTTTGCCTAACATACATTTTTTCATAAGATGTAAATCATACTGCTGTTATTGCTTGAATGACTTCAGCATTAAAGCCATGACGGTTTATTGCTATTAAGAATTCAATATTGTTTTTGTTCAAAACCAGGAATATCATTTTTTACACCTTTTTATGCACAAGAGGAGTGACATATGATTATTCCTTGCCTCTTAACCGCCTAATAATTGTTTTGTATGATATATTGGTTGCTACGTCGATAACTATACCCCATGCCTTGATTTACAGGTTTTCTTGCTTACTTACACAATAATAATTGATGTTGATCAGTCTTTGCTCAAACTGTCTTCTGTATGCTGTACACAAAATTAACAATGTAATGATACAAATGATAAAGCACTGTTATAAGACATCTTTTTGTAATTTTGCAAATGTATCATTGTAATATCACGCTCTGTTTTACAGTTCATTACTTTGGTAGAATTATTTGTAACATGACACATATTTCAGCATATTGAACATAAAGGAACCAATGATATGATATCTTTTATCTCGCTTCGCGAAAAAAAACCTGTTGTCGCATGACATACAGTTTTCAAAATTGTTCAGTGAATTCAGTAAAGAGATACCCAGAGTTTCTTTCTTTTAGTTTAAATCATCAATGTATTGCAGAATGTTACCACGCTACCAGTTATATATAACATGAAGGGTTAATAATTATTGGTACAAGACTTTCCAGGGTTTTAAATGATTTATTACAATACATGTCTGGTTATATAATAAATAATATAATAAACAAGTTTTCAATCGCAAACCAATAAAGTAAAGTGACAAATATCAAGAGTGTAAAAATAAGCTTTCTTCCCCAAGCACTTTACCCGAAACTGGCCCAGGCTCAGATTATAGTGCACGTGCATTGTGTTTCACTTTATATCTCCGTTTCAAAAAAATATTTTATCATCTTTAAATACCTTCAGGCAAACCGAAAGAGAAGAAACCCAAGAAAGAACCGCTGCCTCCGAAGAAAGAGGAAAAGAAAACCAAGAAGACCAAGAAAGGAAAGAAGGGGAAGAAGAAGGAGGAAGAGGTAGCTCCGCCCCCTAGCGAGCCGACTCCGCCCCCTATGAACAAAGAGGTCACGCCCACTCCGAGAAAGGAGCCCACGCCTGTGCCATCTGAACCTAAGGTACACTTGTTATGAATTACACCATTAATTTTTTATCTGTTCCCGCATCCTAGTGCTCTGCACGAAGCTTGACTCGCTTAGCATCCAAAGTTAACACCATAAAAGCTGTATCGTGAACGGTTCCCTAGACTGACTTCTGACAGTAGTAGGTACTGTCACAGAGACAGAACAGGGATACCATGACTTATGTTTCATACGATCACATCATACTGTTATATCATACTGACACTGTACCAACCAGTTGGGAACGATATCGTGAACGGTTCCCTAGACTGACTTCTGACAGTAGTAGGTACTGTCACAGAGACAGATCAGGGATACCATTACTTATGTTTCATACGATCACATCATACTGTTATATCATACTGACACTGTACCAACCAGTTGGGAACGATATCAGACAAATAAATTTGATCGTGGGTTTTGAACCAGGAGGCTCCGAAGTGGTATATCGTGCGCCAGTGTGCCCCCAGCTCCGACTGGGACTCCTCAGTGGCTTTTATGATATATGTTGTCAAACTCCTCCATGCTTGCCTGTCCTGTGATTTAGATCTTAGTTTCTCTTAGTTTTCTATGTTTGTTGTTTTAGCTGGAGTGTGGTTGTTGGCAGACGGGATAGATTTTTACTTAAGCTGACACGCAATCTTGAGTATTTCCCAAAAAGAAACGGGCTATGTCTAGTAAGGCTAATTCACTCGCTTTCTCTCTCTCTCTTTCTCTCTCTCTCTCTCTCTCTCTCTCTCTCTCTCTCTCTCTCTTTCTCCCACTATCTTTCTCTATTTATCTCTCTGTCTCTCTCTCTCTCACTCTGCCTGCCTACCAATCTATTTGCCTGTCTGTCTCTCTCTCTCTCTCTCTCTCTCTCTCTCTCTCTCTCTCTCTCTCTCTCTCTCCCCCCCCCATTCTTACTCACCATATCACCCCCTCCAGATAATCATACCCCACTCTACCCCCCCCCCCCCCCCCCCCCCCCCTCCCGCCTTCTTCCTTCCTAGCCATCGTCACCTGAGTTCAAGACGGACGAATCAGACCTGGAGTTTAACTTTGTGCGCGAGCAGTCGAGCCCCGAGGGAGATGTTGGTCACACCACCAAGCTGGACATTCCGCCCTCCCCACCCCTGGACGAGGAAGAGGATGAGAAGTCCGAGGAAGGAGGGGTTAGTGGGCGTGTCTTATCTTTGATGATGTATTATAATATCATGGTTCCCCAAAATATCTGTATTGTTTAAAAAGGTGTAGGCCTACTACAGTCATTCTATTGTGGTTCACAGTCGTTGTTTGGCGTGTTGATTGGTTGAATGGTTAAAGTCGATGTTAGCATGTTGGTTGGGTGGGTGGTTGGTTTATTGTTTTGGTTGGTTGGATGGGTGGCTGGGTGGGTGGCTGGATGAGTGGCTGGATGAGTGGCTGGATGGGTGGTTTGATGGTTAGTTGTGTTTTGTTCTGTTTGGTTTGATGGTTTAGGTGGGAAGTGGTTGATTGGTTCGCTAGTCGGTTGGTTGGGTGGATGGTTGGATGGATGGTTGGCTGGGTGGTTGGTTGGCTTGTTTGTTTGGTTGGTTGGGTGAGGGGTTGGTTGGCTTGTTGTCCACACCATCAAGATGGACTTCCCACCCATCACTTCCCTGAGGGAGTGATGAGGAGTCGGAGGAGGGAGCGTTGTGGGCCATGTCTTGTCATTACCAATGTATTATAATTATGGTTAATTCTGGTTATTTGGCTTGTTGGATGAGGATAAAGAGTCGGAGGAGGCAGAGGTTATGGCCGTTTGTTTGCTTGTTTGTTGCCTAGCACCCAACGTCAGTTCTATATACGCTATATTATGGATGTGTCTCAAGACTAACATTTGACAATATTGCACACTGCCAACCAAAGACAGTGTTGGAATACCATACTTTCTGTCTCAACCAGTCACATTATACTGACACCGATCAGCAAGTAGGGTAAGGGTCATGTCTTTAGCAATATTAATATACAGTTCACAGTAGTTATTGTGCGGTTTGTTGAGAAGGCGGATGGTTTGTTTGGGTTGGTTGGTTGGGTGGGTGGGTGGTTGATTGGTTGGTTGGCCGTCTTAGTGTTTGGTTGGTTGATTAGGTGTGTAGATGATTTATTGTTTTCTCGGGTGGTTGGATCAGATAATTTCATTTTGCTTAAAAGAGCAGATAATGCATCTAAATGACTTACCTACTAACGTGACCTTGTAGAAGACTACCTTTATGAGCACCCACTGACCTTCCATCCATCCTACAGGAGGAAGACAACAACCTCAAGTCGATTTCCAACAGAGAGGCAAGAGCTGCCAAAAGGGCGGCGGCTGCAGCCAAAAGGAGGGAGGAAGTTGAGAGGAGGAGGAGGGAGAAAGAGGAGCTGGCTAGAAGGGAAAAGGAGGAGGTAGAGAGGAAAGTTGCCCTCCAGCGAGAGATGGAAGAGGAGAGAAGACGACGAGAGGAAGAAAGAAGGTAATTTCCGTAATAATTTTATCGTTTGTTTTTACTGCAAATCTCTCTGATAGGTAAATCCGCATTCTAAGCACTGCATTTGAAGATGAACGCTTTTCAACAGTACATCAGTCAGACAGTCAAATTCAAGTGCATTTGATCCTTTTATCCTATCTCTCAAACTGTTTTTTTTTTCGGATTTAGAATAGAAAAATTGAATAATTTAGTCAAGATTTATCATTTGCTTAGCTAGCTTTTTAGTTTTTTGTACTCAAATTTTTTCAATTCATTATCATTTATATTTCAATATTTTTTTTTGAGTACCCGGTATCGGAAAGAAATCACTTCTGTTACTTCATACTAATGTTATCACATATCTTGATTAATATATCTCATGACACTTGTCATTCCCTCTACAGATTGATGAAAGAAAGGCAGAGAGAACAGGAGGAAAGAGAACGGAGAGAGAAGAGTGAGGTAGAAAAGAAGAAAATGGCTGAAGCAGAGAGGGAGAGAAGACAAAAAGAAGAATACCAGAGGAAGTTGGAGGATATGAAGAGAAAACAGCAAGAAGAGGAAATAAGGCGACATGGTCAGTAAAAAGAATCAGAAGTGTTTTTAATTCATGTCCTTTCTCAAATTCCAGTTCTTTTTTTGTAATGGTTTACAGCTGTGTTATGGCACCTCCCCCGTAATTGTTTTGTTGTTTTTTTTGTTGGTTCCTCACCATAAGCCTTTAATTAATGTTTTTGTGTTTTTCCCTCATAACCTATTTTTTCTCCATATTTGTCTGGCATTTTGCCATGAGTGTTTTTTTGTAAAGCCTGAAATAATAGTTAAGGTTCCTTACACCGGGTTGAAAACAGGCACAAACAACTAATTAAATTTTCAGTGTAATGGCGCTTATTAAAAATCAATGAAGGTGTTCAGGAATGCAGTTGAGTGGACATGGTTAGAAAGAAAAAGACAATTGATGAAATTAAATTAAATCAACTTGTATTGCATTTTTTTTTGAGAAAGCACGGTAGTGTTGTGGTTAGAGAGTCAGATTCGAGAACTAATCTGATATAGCCATTTTTTCCTTTCTGGTTTGGTTGATGTCAGAATGGTATGACTAGGTATCCCACACTTTGGTCCTGCCGTTATAGGAGGGGGAACTGGTGGTGGAGTGTTGGTCTCCTAATTAGGAGGTCCCAGAGTTCGAAACCGACGATTGGCCAAAAATGTATTTGTCCAGTTTTGTCTTTCGACTGGTTGGGTCGGTGTCAGTATGATTGTGACCAGCTGAAACATGTGTCATGATATCCCACCACTGTCTCTGCATGACAGCAGATAATTTTAGATGTGAGTTTTGGGACCCGTCTACACTATAGCCTATATTGTGCTGATGTAAGATGCTAAGCAACAAGTACACAAATTGACAAAGACATGGGGGACGTTATACTAAAAATGAGCTTCGTTTTCTCCAATAAAAAATTTTGAATGATCTGTTGTGTTCAGAACTGATGCTGCAAAAACAGCGAGAGGAAGAGGAGCGGAGACTGGCAGAGGAGGAGATGATGTCGCACATGGCAGAGCAGGAGAGGTTGGCCTACGAGGAGAAGAAACGCTTGGAGGAAGAAGAAAGGAAGAGGAAAGAGCTGGAGGAGAAGTAAGTCCTCTACTGCAATAACAATCTTGTGTAATTTGGGGGGGGGGGGGTTACAAAAATAAGTTTTTTTAATTAGTAGGCCTATTCTGCTCAGCATCTAAAATAGTATAAATGTAAAAAAAAAGTTTCCATATCCAACAAACCATCAACCTGGTTACTGGTTTTGTTTGAAAAAAATAATTACTTTTGTTCAAGTTTACCAATAGGAATATATTTTTTCCTTGCAACAATAAAATAATCAGTAGCATAGAAGAAGAACAGTGGCACTAACAGTTGTAGCCGAGAATCAGCCTTAATATTAATTTTTTTATTCACTCTTATTTATTTTTACATTTAATCCCAGCTATAGCTCGACATGTTTGACTTAAAAATCATTTCCACAAGTAATCAATAACAAAGATTTATGCATCCCACTTTGGCATCTAATTGAAAATTTTGAGCTAGAACATACTTGACATAAAATAACTAGGCTAGATTGACATTTTCCATGTTCAAATAAATATGGTCATCTGTGGTTCTAGATATGATAATTGTAAGTAATTCAAACTGTTATAAAAAGATTTGATTCTTATGAGAACACTTTAAATAACTCTGAAAACGCAAATTCACACCGGTTGCCTAAACTAATATCATTTTATTATGTAACCAACGCTACAAATGCAACATTTACATGATGTGAAATCAAAATTGAGAGAAGACATGGACGTTTTCTTGTCAAAGCTCACACCCACTGATTGTAGTGATCAGTAAACTTTTACCTTTATATAAATTTTAACCCCTTGATTTGCCTTTGCATAGAGTTGTTGACTCTGTATGACATTATCAAAATCTGTGAAAACATTAAATTAACAATGAAATAAAACAAAAGAATATATGATTAAAGGCTTCAATTCAACTAGTCACCAGCAAGTTAAAATATACATCTCTGTCAAGGTTAGTCAACATGGTTTAACAAGTATTAAAATATTTCATATTTTTTGTGCCAGTTTGTTATGACTACATTTTCTCTATTTCTTACTCACTCATAACTTTATTCTCACTTTCCAAGATTGAGACGAGCTGAAGAAGCCAAGAAGGCAATGGAGGAAGCGAGACGATTGGCTGAAGAGATGGCCAGAAAACAAGCAGAGCTTGAAGCCAGGTACAGTCCTGTGTATTGCAGACTCTGTGGTCATAGATACAATATTAAACCATTGGCTAAACCAAGTGGGTGGACTAGAGAAAAACATATGTGGAAAAATAGAGGGATTGAAAAGCAGAGGGAGACTATAATAATAATAATAATAATAATAATAATAATAATAATAATAATAATAATAATAATAATAATAATAATAATAATAATAATAATA
>RQTK01000272.1:449177-465398 GCA_003991915.1 Elysia chlorotica | reverse complement strand
TAATAATAATAATAATAATAATAATAATAATAATAATAATAATAATAATAATAATAATAATAATAATAATAATAATACTATTGTCCTTGTTTTGTTTTTTTTCAGAACAAACTAAGCTTTTATCATATCTTTGAATGAATGTGCCTACTTACAAACCAAACCCATTGAGCTTTTGAAGATGTCATCGTTCTCCGCTCGCCTGGTTCAGTTATTACTATCCATTTTCCTATGCAACCACGTTCGACAATACACAATGAGAGTGACTGCGCTGTCAACAACACACCCAAATGTCGCCATCAATAAGCCTACATTCCAAGGACCTGGTACTAGAAGCAGGAGTAGCACTCAAGACCTGGACACATATCAGAGTCTCCGGGCCGTTGACGGTAACAACGCCAATGACGAAACCGCCTGCTCGCAGACGACAAACAGTTCGGCGTCCTGGTGGATCGTCGACCTACAGGCCCTAGTGAATATCCACGGGGCGGCCATCTTGAATACAAAGGATCAGTTAGGGCAAATCCCAGACTTTTCGATGGACGTGTTTGAGCAAGATCCGAGGAAGGATCCCGATTTCCCTAACATTGTCGGTGGTACGTCGTGCTCTGTCTATTTCGACCCATTCAGTGGAAGTGTCACGGCGTGGCTGGATGTTGACTGTGGTTCCTCTGGGACGGTCAGTGGTCGCTTTGTTAGGCTCACCAAGAATACCTATGGATCTTTGAAGCTCTGTGAGGTGAGAGTATTTCTTAAAAGTGATCAAATTCAGAATTTAAAAGATCTGTTGGGCTTATTGTAAAGGAACGCTGAAAAAGAAGAGGAAGAAACTTAGTTAACGTACATTAAACTTGGGCCCATACTGTAGAACAAAGCGCTTGAGAATTAAAAGAGAGGGTATTGAATGTTCATGGGAAAGGCATTGTGAGGTAGGTAACCATCACCTTTCTCGTTGGACTTTACTTTCACCGTAACTAAAGAGCTCCAGGTTTCAATTTCGTGCTGGGTTGACACAGAAGGTCTAGAAAAAAATTGTCCACACATGGAATCGGACCGCGCACCTTCACGATGGTAGAACAAAGTCATAATCACTGCGACATATAAATAAGGACCCATTTGCATCTTGGGGTCTAAAACAGTTAACTCGACAGCTTGGCGTCAGCAAATTAAAAAAAAGCAGTTGATTCATAGATGGAGATATTAAGTTATTGCCTAGTCTTACGTCTCCTGTGTTTTCACCACAAGACTACGCATGACAATAGTATGGGGATACCAAGACTCCCTTCTCAACTTGTCACATCATAGTGTACTGACACCGGCCCAACCAGAAAATAGTTGATTAATTGAAAATTAGTGATACTTTTCCCTCCACTTTTTGCCTTCACATATAAATGCAACAAACAATATAAATTAAACTAGATAAGACATATTAAGGCTATTGCATACGTATGTTTGTGTGTGTGTGTGTGTGAGAGAGAAAGAGAGATAGAGGTAAAGAGAGAGAGAGAGAGAGAGAGAGAGAGAGAGAGAGAGAGAGAGAGAGAGAACGTGTTTACGTAGAAATTGAAAAAAAAAAGAAATTGGAAGTTAAATCTGAACTTTTGAAGAGCGAATATTTGTACATTTTAACAATAAAATAAATTATATATGTTGTATAATGTTAACGTTGTGTGAAGTCTCTCGACCCTTCCCATGCGCGATCGCTCTCTTAAAACTGTTGCCCAACATCATTATTATTGCAAACTGGAGGTAGTATTACTAACCCACCGTCTACCTATCTAATTTACTTATATTTTAGGCATGGTTGGTTCCAATACTCATTTGCTGTCTTCAAACTGGGTAAAGCATGATTCTACACAAAGCTGTGGGGGCGAGCTGGCTCAAGTGGTAGAGCATTGGCCATTCCATTTGAGAGATCCTGGTTCGAGCCGACTTTTGGCAAAATTATTTGTCGGACTTTTTCCTCAACTGTTTTTGTAGGTGTAGGTATATGATACAATATTGTGACCATCTGAGACAAGTTCCTGGGTATCATCACTATGTCTGAGTGTGGCAGCGTGTGTAGCTATCAGACCTCAGTCTTGACACTCGTCCGCGACATAACCTTGTTGCCGACGTTAGTCGTTAAGAAACACACCGACCAAAAACATCACTGAGTTGTCTTCGAACCGGGTTAAACACGTTTGTGCTGGTAGTTGTAACGGGTTCTTAGAAAAATTATTGCCTGCAAACATCGGCATATATATCTCTCATTTCTTTCAAGCTCAGACTTGTGAGTTAAAAATCCACTACTTGTTTTTATCACCTATTGTTGGTGCAGTCACAAGTGAAATCTCGCATTTTGATCGATTAACTTTAGCAAACGTAGTGAAATCAACTACTAGGGTCATCTGTGTATACAATTGTTGTATTTTGATGTATTTAAGCACGGTACCATCTATTTGAGCCGTTAGTAGTGCCGTATGGTGGTATTAATTCTAGTCTTTAAAAGAGGATCAAAAGGTGCCCAAGCAGAAACAAAATTGTACGAAATGACACCATAGCGCTTTTCCTTATTAAAGACGTCTCACCTCTTCCAACAACGTGGAGTGACCTTTTATAAAATTCCTACATTACCATTCTAAACATTGCTCACTTTCCACCTCACCCCTTTCATTATCCTCCAGGTGCAAGTTTATGCAACTCTCCTTACAGTGGAGACCACATTTCGTCCATCCGCTGGTATGAAATCCCTTGCAGACCCTCAGGAAGATCTAGGCGTGTTCGAGAGCCCAGCACGATGTGCAGTTCTCGTTCTTGCTCGGCCAAGCCTCGACGCCTTTAACTACAACACGGTAACCGGACAATGCAAGGGGCGCAGCTCTAACTCCGGGCTCTCTTTCATACGAGATGAACAATGGGTTAATTTTGAGCAAGTCTCCGGATCACCAATTAACCCTTTTGGGGCTCCAAGCACCTCCTTTGGTGGTAGTGGTTCCTTTTCGGGATCGAGCCTAACCTTCTCTGGTGGTGCTTTATTCCCCGTGTGATCTTAAAGGTCATCTCACGAAAAATAGCCGTGAGTCTCTTCTGATCCTGTTTTCAAAATTCCAATATTCTTAGTGCAAATATTAGGGGAGGTAATTACACAGTTGTGGTAAGCCTTTAACTCGTGTCAAAATAAGAGAATAAAAAGGATTACAACTAGTTGTAAGCTTATTGCATTGTCCTAATTAGGCTTATCATAGGGACCGTAAGTACAACCTTGCTGTACTCTACAACTCGTCGTGACGATAAAGATGATCTACGACGAGTCGTAAGTTACGGTGACGTTGTACCTACAGCCAAAGGTCTATTAAAAACCGTAAACGTTTATCGCGGGGTAAAAAGCAAGCCCGCATGTTGCTGTTTTTTTGTGGGGGGTTTTCTATTGCATTGTTTTAATATGGGAATTTTATTCTTTGAGATTGTATGTATTTCTTCATTAAAACTGAATGTATTCCTCAAATATCCACTTTGACTTCTTTTTTTCCTCGGGACTTAGAGTGATCTAAATGCGTCCGGAAAAGGGTACAAAAGATGATTATATTATTTTGGTTCTTTAAATCATCGCCCATTAAGAGACACCCTTTTTTATCCATCTTAAAACTATTCTATACCCACCTACATCTTACTACGGGTGTTAAATGTTTAAAATTTAAATTATTTCAAACTGTTCAATATTTGCACAATTTAAATGTTTAAGCATTGGCATCACGTTGCCAATAGCGACAACCTTCTTTTTGTAATTTCTAAAAATTATTCAAGTTATCGTTGTGTTCTACCCATAAGCATATCTTATTTGTCGGTTAAGTTTGATTATTTCCACCTGCCTAGAATTGCCATCGCATGATAAAAGGCATACCATTATAATTATTCAAATGGCTGATTTGTAGAAGAGAGGCGGATATGTCTAGAGAGAGAAAGAGAATAGGATATAATAAATACATATATACTATAGTTTTTAGTACGAATAAAGAAAAGTGCTCAATTATTTTAAGAGCTAGAAAATACACATACTTGATCTTTACTTACATTAACGTTTTACACCGGTGTTTAGAAGGGCGCCAATGCACCCCTTTCTCTTTTTAGAAAACTGATGTGGGTCGTCCTTCGTTTCTTTCGTTCTTTTTGTGTGGATTAATAGATTCTTTCTTCTGTGCACGTACGTAGACAGAATTTATATAATAATTATTATTATGTACATGTATCTATCTATCTATATATGTATAGAGAGAGAGGGAGAAAGAGAGAGAGAGAGAGAGAGAGAGAGAGAGAGAGAGAGAGAGAGAAAGAGAGAGAGAGAAGATTTTGTCTTATTTTTGCACGTTTTGTATTTTATAAAGAACCAGTTTTAATAACCTGGAGAATAGACATTGTTAGCATGTTCCTGCCAATTGGAATGTACATGTAATTATGATCACCTCAAGATATTTATAACTGTACGAACTTGCTCTACTAGTTCTCTCTTTATTGTTAAATCTCGCAAAGGCTGCTCCTTTTTTCGGAAGTTAAAGAGAGAGATACACACAACTTAGCAATTGAGGGACACGATAGTTTTTAATTCGTTTAGTATGATAATTTCTCTTCTATTTTTCAACACGTTTTTAAACAACAGGCAAATTCATAGAGCATTGCTTTTTTATTTTTAAAAGAAATACTACGGAAATAAATTAAAAACAAACCATTTAAACACGATATTTAACATTTGAAAGCTTTGGGAGATGTAAAAAAAGGTGAAAGAAAGAAGTAAAGGGAAATAATACATAAAAAGTGGATATCTTTACATCGACAAACAAGATTATGCCCCTTATGCATTGAACTCTGACAATCTGCATTACAGGCTCTCTCAGTGTAGTCTGCCCACCCACGCGACGTTGACGATGTACCTAACGCTCGTATCTCTGAGCACACTGTACTGTTTATAACTCCGATAAAGCTTTCATGTCAGCCTTCAATCACAAAACAGCCAGTGTGTTATGGGAGGAACCACATCAGACCCAAGGCATAAATGACGAATTGCAAGAGCCAAGTAGACCGTGGCCGTTTTACGGGTCTTAAAACAGTTGGAAATTTGAGCCTGTTCCTGATGAAGTTAACGTGACAAGCAATATACAAATAGCTTATGTCATATATTAGTACACGGATCAAAGATTATATTAATTTCACATAAAATTAGTTTCAAATTTCACTTCTACCGGTTAAGAGCAACAACGTTTGTGTTCAAATTACTGGTTAAGAGCAACAACGTTTGTGTTCAAAGTACAATATAAGATTGTTCGTTTCTATATACTATTTAAATTTGGAATACGTTTATTCAATTTCAAATAACATTCAAATAACTGGATTTAGATGAAAAACCAATTACAGATAATGTTTGCATTTCAAATACAAAATGTGTAATTGAAGGCCAAAATTGATTGAATTAAATAGTTTCACTTTTTGTTTACATTATGAATTTGTTGACATGCAGGCAAAACACTGAATACTCTTTTGTTTGTGTGGTAGCACACAGATGTTTGTCCTGAAACCTATTGAAGACAAGTGCATTTGCTAACATAAGATGTTAACAAACCAATTAACCAAATACATATAACAAATGAAAACTCAATGTCGTTCTGTTTTTTTTTTCTTCCCTAGACTGAAGTTCAACAAAGCCCTTCAAGAGGAAGCCTCAGGTTTAGGCCACTCTCAAGAAATCAACAGGGCCTTCGTCTTCTCCTACTTCGAGTTGTTACAATGGCTAGGCCTAGACATTCCAGAGTTTGAACTGGCCAAGCTGGCTGACTACTGATCCATAGTTAATTACACAATTTATTGGTATATTCGTGTTGAGAGGATTAAATCGAGTATTTGTGTTGAAAGGATTAAATTGAGTCTTCAGTATTGAACAAAGTTCATTCGTCGAGGATATAATATGTTGTAATAGTACAATTTTACGGCTAAAAACTAACTTGCCATTTATTTGGAAATAAAGATGTTTTATTCTTATAAAGCCTGATAAAATGTTTATTTGCTGTAACGTCAGTTGTCTCAGGTATTCTTATTAATGTACTTTTTACGAAAATTGACGTCTTTCAATGTTGTCTACAATGTAATGAAAATGTTTTATGTCTCCTGTACCCAAAGTTTAATACCTTTTGGATTTACATGTTTTGGAGGAAGTCTTATAAAAAATTTGCCCTCAAAGGGCTGACAAAAGAAAAAAGAAAACTTCACCCTTTCAAAGACATAAATGTTTCACAAGTAGTGAATAAAGCAAAATGTATAACGTCAGACAAAAACCACCCTCTTCATAGTGAATATGAAACATCACAAAGAAGTAACAGATTAATAGCAAAGAGGGCCAGAAAAGACAAATATAAAACCTTGTTTGTACCATCCCCCATCAGATTGCTACAAAAGTGCATTACCTTAGGACTTGTGTTTGTAGGGATATGTGTATCATTGTGTTTGCATAAAGAGGCATGTTTTTCTAAATGATAATTATAAATGTCTGACAGTATATAATTTCAACAGTGATACTCTTGAATGTAAAATGTTTATTTTATTCTTTTTTTGTCTCACATATGACTTGATGTTGTTGTTATATTGAATCAAATGTATATGAACGTCCTCGAAAAATTTCCTTATGGGATAATAAAGGCTCATCTTATCTTAAAATCTTATCCTATCTTAACAAGACAAGATTAAATGCAGAAGATATGTTGTAAACACTTAGAGTAAAAATCTAAAGTTTTTTTCGTGCATTATTCAAGGAATGTGCACATTGTTCTAGTAGTAATTTTTTCTGTCTAAATGTAGTTTCTTTAAGAGACATAAGCATTTGAGAGGAAAACCCTTTGCAAGCCTTAACAAAAACAATATATCTTTTTCAGAGATTTTTATATTGCAAATGTTTTATAAAATTATAATTTGAAGCCATATTTCTTCATCTAATCTTTGTCAGTGCAGAGTATCTTGAAAAATCGTTTTTAAACATACTTTATTATGATCTTTTTGCCAAAGCTCCATTATGCATGTTTTATCCCTGACAACCAATGCAAATAACTCAGCCACATGATTTTTTTTCTAGTCCAATACTGTATGCAGAAAGGAGATCAACATAATTGAGTTTTATGCGAATCTACTTTAAAATCCTCCTAGGGGAGTCTGTATGTAGCAAGTCTTTTAACACTGCACCTAAAAAGCTGAGGATCAAAAACAGTATTAAAGAAGAAAAATGTATACAGGTGCAAAATGTTTCTATATTAAGTCCATATGCTTAAAACAACTCACACACGGAAAAAAAGGCGCGTGATAATTAAACTGTACAGCAAAGTAAACTCACCAGGCTACAGAAAAATAAAACATGAATATTGTATAAATAAGATATGATTCTTGTATGGCCGGCTATTTACATTGGTTGCATTTTTAAAAATCTATAATAATTATATGAAACTGATAATTTGTCTTTAATGTGTGAATTGTAACATGATTCTACTAACTTACATTCAATTTAATTATTAAAAAAATACTCTATTGGAATATTTTGTGATCTTTACTGCTGGAACAGTTTAAAGACGAGCCTTATATTAAAGAAAGCATGCCTATGAATGTGTTAGACAGTAACGAAATCACAGCTTGTTCTAGTATTGAGAGAACTATTAAGTTCTCAATTTTAAAAGTGAATTTCTTGCATGCACTTTTTTCCACTTGTATTAACAAAAATAAAGGAAATGTGCATTGCAAGGTTTCAACTAATATCTTATTGAGAAAGTTTGAAGAGGCAGTGCTTTTGTCTTTTCTATTGATTTTTTAATACAAAAAAGATTCTTCTGAACTATCTTAAAAATACAAAAAGGAAGCTTTACTTTTTTTTTTTACTATTAGTTGATAAAAATCTGACTGACTGGAAGGTTAAATAATTTTTTTTTAAATTTCAACTTTTTCTTGTTTGGAAAAAAATATTTTATTGTGCATTTTAATGTCAAAATTTTTTTTTCTATATACCTTGCTCGTTTCAATAAACAAGAACAAGTTTGATTTTTACTATGTTCATTCTAAAAATGCATTATTATTTTCCATGAACTTACTCCTTTGTTGTTTTTTTTTTTTTTTTTTTTTTCATTTTATTATTTCTCTGCACTTTGTTGTGTTCCTGCATTCTGCCACTATTCACTCTCGACTCCCACCTCACAAAATGTACATTATTATTTTAAGTATTTGCTTCATTTCTTCAAATTATTATTCTGTAATATGCAAGAAAGTCCACTGATCTTTAGAAAATAGTATATATGTATTGAAATAGGTTTCTCAACAGAAAAAGCTCCCTGTGATATCAATGTCATCCAAAATTTTATATCAATAGGATGATTTATTGAATTTTTTACTATTTTACTGTAATTAAATGGGATCTCTTTTTCATATATCATTCACGATAACAACAAAAATATCAAACCTAATATATACGTTGAATTTGAACAGAAATACAGAAGAAGAAAAAACCGTTTAAATAGCACTGTATAAGACGGTAACATGCTATTAACACCTTGAGTGTGATAGTATTAAAGAGCTAGAACGACTACATGGTGTCAAATACGTTCTAAACTAGCACTGAAGGGTTAACTTGGTATGACAAGTAAGACAAGATGTCATGAAGAAAATTGATCAATCTGTATTACTTTAGATATTATGACAATAAAATATGACCCATAAAACGCACGTCGTTTATATTTACCTGTGTCCATAAGATTGTTCTTTATGTGAATAAAATTTGCTTAAATGAGTTGGATCTTTAATTCGTCACTGTTATGTTGACACCAGTCCTATTTTTATCACTTCAATATTCTCTTTCTCTATATTTTAATATTGTCGTCCATTGTGAAATTTTCAATAATTATAATGCTAGTCATATCTGTTTAAATGTTTTTGTGTTGCGCTTTCTCCTCTCTTTCTATTCATCTGTCCGTCTGTCTAACTGTTTATATGTTTGTACGTGTGTCTGTCTATATCTCTGTCTGTCCCTTTCTCTTTCTGTGTATATCGATCTGTCTGTCGGACGAAATGTCTGCCTGTTTGTCGCCTGTTTATCTCTCTCTCTCTCTCTCTCTCTCTCTCTCTCTCTCTCTCTCTCTCTCTCTCTCTCTCTCTCTATCTCTCACTCTCTATAACCCTCACTACCTCTTCTCGGTAGCACAACAATATCGCCGACAAAACATACATTTTTTTTATTGAAATTTTAAAATAAAAAAAGCGAAAGCCTAATGGATGCACTGCTTGCTATAAAAACAACAAAAACCAATCAGTGTTTCTTTTTTTTATTACAAATCAAAAAAGAATCTTTATAATGATCCAAAGGTTACAAACGGGGATTTATCTATAACTATTAGATCTTGAAATTCATATCATTTTTTTTAAATAAAAAAGAGTTTGGCCTCTATTGTTAACGTTATTGTCTTTGTTATGGTTACAGATATGCTCGCTTCATTTCTTCTTTGTATACCATTCATGTCTCTCCTGCCTTTTCACTCGAACAATAAAAAAGATCATTAATATTTTGACGGAAGCTTATTAATCCTTTTGTAAAAATGCTGTAGAGGGAGGGACAAAGAAAGACAAACAGAGCGAGAGAGAGAGACAGAGCAATCGTCCCTGTTCAATTCAATCGGTTTCAAAATATTTTCGTGAAAAAGGTTGATCGTCGTAGTCGTAGTAATAGGTGCACTGAGTAGTGATATCGCAGTAAAAGTGAATGGTGTAGCAAAGATTAAAACTATGCGGTTCATCTATCAAGAAATAATTATTAAAAACGAAATAATTCTATGATCTCATTACTTAATATCGAGTTGATTAAATAGAAACTAAGCCAAAATTGATTAAATTGAAACTAAGCGAATCATTTGAGACAAAGAACAAAATGTAAAACGAGATCAATCATAATTTATATGGTGATCGGTGCTGGCTTTGGTAATTATTAAAAATGTGCAAAGAGTAATTAAGGGAAGCTTTTCATAGCAGTGTTTACATTCTCTAGCAAAGCTATACCGGAATCTTCTTAATGGTTCCCTTTTTGGATAAAATTCATTTTGCCTTGGAGAGGCTCTAAAAGGTATTTCTTTCTCGTTTCTCTGGTTGTAGAAACTGTGTATTAGTTTTGTATGTTTAGGTGAAATTTTACAAAACGTGATATTATTTTCCTTCAAACAGATTAAAAAAACAACAACAGATGTATTATCTATAATAATTATATGAAACTGATAATTTGTCTTTAATGTGTGAATTGTAACATGATTCTACTAACTTACATTCAATTTAATTATTAAAAAAATACTCTATTGGAATATTTTGTGATCTTTACTGCTGGAACAGTTTAAAGACGAGCCTTATATTAAAGAAAGCATGCCTATGAATGTGTTAGACAGTAACGAAATCACAGCTTGTTCTAGTATTGAGAGAACTATTAAGTTCTCAATTTTAAAAGTGAATTTCTTGCATGCACTTTTTTCCACTTGTATTAACAAAAATAAAGGAAATGTGCATTGCAAGGTTTCAACTAATATCTTATTGAGAAAGTTTGAAGAGGCAGTGCTTTTGTCTTTTCTATTGATTTTTTAATACAAAAAAGATTCTTCTGAACTATCTTAAAAATACAAAAAGGAAGCTTTACTTTTTTTTTTTCAACAATAACAACAATAACAACAATAACAATAATAACAATAATAATAATAACAATAATAATAATAACAATAATAATAATAATAACAATAATAATAATAATAACAATAATAAAATTATAACTAAATATGTAACAATACTTATAACAATAATACGAAAAACATCATTTAATGACAAAAATTATGCAATGGCTAAGATCTAGATCTATTAATATGTAATATATCAATATATGTATGCAGTTTAAAAACGTCGAGCAGTGCAAGTAGCCAACACTTTTTGACTATGACGTAGCTTCTAAGCATCACAGAATTATGTTGGGAGTCCCCCTTTCTAGTCTATTTAGGTGTCTGTGGCTGCCACATACGAGACAGGGCGGGGAGACCGGACAGGACTCCTGCATCAGCTGGTCACATTGTACTCACAGCGACTAAACTAGTTATAGGGGAAAAAATTGGACATATACATTTTTGACGGATTCGAACCGTGGACCTCACTCTCTGAAGACTAACGCTTTACCTTTTGAGCCAGTTTTAATTTTTTTTAAATCTCTTTCTTAATCCTTTTTTTATTCTAACGTTTTCTAGAGGATTCATCCACGGCAACGTGTCCTGCGATTTCCTGTATCCACACAGAGACAGTACGTGGATGTCAGGCCTCAGCCATAACATTATAATTACTGTAACCGCACCTACTAGTAGGGGATGAAATCCTACATGGGTATACATATATATATATAATATTAACTAAGTACCATCCTGTTTTTGAGAGTCATATAGTCTACCACTTGCGCCTGTCGCCCAACAGTAACAAATCTTCTAGGAGAAAGAGGTAGAGAGGGGGGGAGAAGGAAAGGGGAGAGAGAGAGAGTGAAAGAGAGAGAGAGAGAGATTAGATAGGGGAAAGAGAAACGGAGAGAGAAAGAGAGGAAGAGAGAGAGAGAGAGAGAGAGAGAGAGAGAGAGAGAGAGAGAGAGAGAGAGAGAGAGAAAAGGCGAGATAAGTAAAGAGATAAAGAGAGAGAGTGAGAAAAAAAAAGAAATAAAGAAAGATAGAGAGAGAGAGAAAGAGAGAGAGAGAGAGAGAGAGAGAGAGAGAGAGAGAGAGAGAGAGCTAAGGGAGCTGGCAAGTGGCAACTTTCACCCTCAGATTAAAAACAAGAACCGTAACCCCTTCAATCCACCGGGATTTATGCGTGTGTGTATGTGTGTGGGTGCGTGCCCCTGCGCTGTCTGCCTGTCTGCCTCACCAATCAAGGGAGAGAGAGAGAGAGAGAGGGCAGAGGTGCCGAAAATGAACCCTCCGTGCCCCCTCCCCCCTTTCCCCCTTTACCTAAACCTTCACCTGAGGTTGGAACTTGAAAAGGTCCCCAGCCCCATTTATTCATGTTGTTATCATTGGCTATCGGTAGGCCTAGAGAGAGTTTGGTGGAACTTAGAACGTGAGGAGGGAGGCTTTGGTGAGTGACCAAGCCCGCTAGTACCGCAGTAGCATCACATCACTTAGCCACTGTCTCTACTGCCAAGTGAACGTAAAAAATAGGGTACTTGTGGGGAATTTCTGATGCTTTCTTAGGCGAATTTCGTACACTTTGATAGTTGATTAGGTTGGCAACTCTGCCTTGCTCGCGCACGAGTGTCTGTGAAGTGTGATAGTACCACTGTTGGATTCTGCTGTAGAGAGTGATATGGTGGCATCTAAATGACCGCCTCTCTTTTGTTCTAGACTTCTGTCATTATTGTTTTGGTCAGCACAGAGGTTTACTGTTCTGTTCATAAAAACCAGTGCGTTTCCGAGGAAGATATTATTTTCTGTGATATGGGTGTTCACTGTTCAGAGACTTGTAAACTACCACTTGCTAAGTGTCGGTATTGGTTCTTAGACATCATTAATTTCGTGACTTCAATTTGATAATACTAGTACAAAGAGAGCGTCAATTAAATTTTCTGAAGGGATTATTAATTTTCGAATTCCATCATAGGATTTTTTCAAGTTGTCTGCGGTGTGTGTAATGTGTAAATCTACAGTTAAATGTGTGTGCTGAGTTAAAATGCACTACTTACAGTTCCACTCTAGGTAGTTTACATGAAAAATTGTCAACTGTTATTCCTTTAAAAAATATGGAGGGCTCTCCTTTAAACAACGCATGTTTTAAGGAGAGGGCACCCATCACTTTATAAATAGTGATCATATCTAAATAAATTGAAAAAAAAAGTAATTACCACATGAATAAATTTTTTTTTATTCAAGTGTGTGTAAAGTGGCACGCCAAAACTGACTTAAAATAATTATTCGATCGAGGAAAATAATGAACCCAAGTCTTGTTTATTTTTAAATCTTATTTAGAAAAGTTCTCTAAATCTCCTTTTCCCCATCGTCGTTACTTATTCTTATGATATGTGATGTTATGGGTGTAACCTAAGCGTACATATGACCTCTCAGGGTGTAACTCATGTTAACGTTTCTCAGGCCTGATTCATAGTGTCTAACTCTTAACGTTTAAATAAATTAAAGTCATAGGGTATTCAGTCCGTGACACATACAAATGATGAAGTGGGTTTTACACATGACTTAAACTATCTCAAAGTTTTCACACCTTCTGTTGGAACGTGCTCTTAAAGTGTTCGATAAAAACTGACTGCATGTGTTTCAAAAAGATCTTCCAGTGTTTTTGTCTATATAGGGCTACTTGGTTGTTTTTTTAACATTTTATCTATCATTCATCGATTTTTTCTTGAATAGCCACTATAAAGTTTCCAAAGTTCCCTGAGAAAAGATCAAAGCCGACTGTTTGTGAAAGCCTCAAAGCTAGATCAAACTATGGTGTCAATATTCCAGTGGGCTTCTGTGGTTATTCTTAATCGGGTGTCATTATTGAGAACACCGTAATAAAATCTCAGAAAGTGACATGAACTAGATCTAGATCTAGTCCGTTCAAAGACTGTTAGAATAACATAACCCGCTTTTGTTGGAAGGACTATAAAATCTTTGTAGGAGAATCCTGGTGATTTATGCTCTAGCTTCTATTGCATTATAATGTGTAAGTAGGGCCATTCCTCCAAACGATAACCACAACATACACTTTGGATTTATCAACACTGTTTCGTTGTAATTATCTATATTTGTTAATTATCCCATTAGGCACACACGCACTATCTCTCTGGGCTACAATAATAATAATCATCATTGTTTTAGTTTTTCGACAAGACCGTTCAATTACATAATTGGGTTTAATAATAATTGTGTTTAACATGCATGCCCCCCCCCTCTTCCCCCTTAGGCTTCTCCCATTATAAAGTTAAAGTCAAACACACACAAAAGGAAGGGGAAAAGCATTTTTTCCTTTGGTTCTTGTTTTTGTGTTTAACAGGTACAGAAAAAGGAAATCACCAAATAAGAAGAAGAAAAAACAACATAAAAAAGTTCAAAATAATTGTGATGTCAGTTTCTAGGAATTTATTTTGAAAATGTTTCCAATATCCATTCAACAAATCTTTGTTGATTTTGATAAGTATTGGCTATAAATCTATTTAATCTGATCCTACATGGTTCTGTATAAAATTATGGAATCGAGGCTGATCAGTACTTTGTAGGCCCCTATTTTGATAAATAGATATATACTCTGTAAATATGTTCACATAATGTTTCCATTCAGATACCGCTACACTCAACTAGCCATGAACCTTCTTTTTAGGAGCATAGTGGTCTAGTGGTATTAACCATGCGCACTTTGAGTTTGTTTGAGTGGCAAGGCGATTCGGTGCCGCAGCATCTACAAGTAGAGGGTTCTACTACCACATTATGCAATCATTGTTCGGCCATTTTCGATTAAAAAAAAAGACTACTTCTGCCGCTGTGAAAAAATACCTAATAATTCCAAATATACTTCATAGAATGTCTTTGACACCAGCCTAAATATTATTTTTACCTCCCGAATTAATGACATGTTTTTATTTATTTTCGAATAGCTAAGCTCCATTCTCACACGAATTATCTAGATCTCCAATACATTAACTTAGCGTAGACTTATTTTAAAAAGTGTACACTGTGTTCACATTTGAAACACGTTAATGATTGTATATCTCACTGACATGTCTAGAATTAAGCCAAGCATGGTTATAGATGTTCTCGCTCTAGTCTAAATAGCATTTTCTTTTCATTCGGTTCACACGGCATGCTTGTAATTTGTATTGACACGCAGATTCTTTATTTTCGAACATTTAACGAAACCATACGTCACGTTTGTGTTTTTATTCACGTGTGCAGTCAGCTATTTATGTTGTCATGTTGAAAAAAAATGTGCATTCGAGCATGATATGCCCTTACAAACTTCGAATTCAACAGTTTATATGTAGGGTCACAAAGACCTATGCATTGAACAAATTTGCTTAGAGTAGGGAAAACGTTGGAAGTTATGTTTCATGCACCTGTAAGTTTTGAGCAGCAGAAACAGTATCGTGTAATAGAATGTAAAGAATTAAAACTGCCCTGAATATTATCCTCACGTATTTATAGGTGTTATTTGGCCACCTTTAAGTCTCCTAAGTTCAGGTGGGTGTGGTGGCTCTGGTGTAGAACATCGGCTTCAGATACAAAAGGTCCGGACTCGAGTCCTGGTGATTTTGCTCCTTACTGGTTGTGTCGGTGTCAGTTGAATGTTAACGACTGAGACATGACTCATGGAATCCCCGCCCTGTCTCGTGTGTTGCAGGAAATAAAAATGTCAGACGCCAGTCTTGGGGTCCGTCCACAATATAGACTATAGTGCTGATGTTGGACGTTAAACCAACTCAACAACAAGCTCAGGTAGGGGAGCTGAGGAATAAAGATTTTTTATTCTTCCAAATTGTTCAAACGGTTAGATGGGATCGAAGACTCGGGCCCAGTACCAATGCCCTGTGTTCCAACTGCGATTTGAACGCTAAACTAACGTTTAACAATTTAACGTGCTGCATCACAGAGGCGGTTTCGGGAGATGTGGATTCCATTCTCAGCCGATCATATTAATTTTACTGAAACGGACCCAACCAGTAGGGAACGAAATCGGACACACGAATTTTAAACCAACCGTGGGATTCCCACCGAGGGCCTCCCGATTAGATAATCAACGTTTTGTCACTTTCACCAGTTCGACCCTCCTTTATTTTTTCCATCGTTTTCAATGAAAGGGTGAGCCATTGAGGTTTTCAGTAAGCTCACTGCCGGTATAGAAGGGGATGTTTCGAACCCGCACTGCCCCAGATTTAGGCTGACGACACCTGTGTTTATTACGTCAGCTGGTTAAGTTTTCAATCAAAACAGGGCTCCTTTGTTCCATATTATCAACAGTGCACGTTAAAGGTGTCCTAATAATTTTGGCTAGAAATTTTGTGTACATGTGTGTGTTTATGGGGGGGGGGGGGGGGGGAAGGGGAGGGGGTGGACATACAAAAGCCTGTGAACCATAACAAACGATAGACTAAGCTAGAGTCACGTTAAAAGATATTCCTTCCGCCATCTCTTTGTCACGCCAACTCGCGGCGCCAGTGGGTCTACAGTCGGGAAACTCAAAGAG
>RQTK01000272.1:414530-449041 GCA_003991915.1 Elysia chlorotica | reverse complement strand
TCTATCTATCTATCTATCTATCTATCTATCTATCTATCTATCTATCTGTCTGTCTGTCTGTCTGTCTGTCTGTCTGTCTGTCTGTCTGTCTTTCTGTCTGTCTGTCTGTCTCTCTGTGTGTATGTATGTTTGTGTGTGTGTGTCTGTCTGTCTGTCTGTCTGTCTATCTATCTATCTATCTATCTTTCTATCTATCTATCTGTCTATCTCGTTTCGTCTCTCTCCCCCATTTCACTTTCTCTCATTCTTTCTGTCTCACCCTTCCCCCTGGCTCTCTCTATCTCTCTGTGTCTCTCTATACTGTGTCTCTTCCCCCTCTCTCTCTCTCTCTCTCTCTCTCTCTTTCTCGGTATCTCTTTCTCTCTGTTTCCCCTCTCTCTCATTTTGCTACGTCCCTCGTTTCGTCACTTAATCAAAATAACACACTTCTCTAAGGCACAAAGCCACATGCCAATTTTGCTAGTTTCAACTAGGCCAATTTAAAGCAATGAACAGAGCAACCAAAGCAGAGGCATGCACCCCACAACACTAGGTCTTCGTTATTATTCACAATACAAATTTAAAAAGATAAAATAAAATCTGCAAAATAGAGAGAGCGCTACAGGAAGCCATTGCACTGTATTGTCTTTGACACTCTGCCAAGTTCCAACCTAAATTCTAGCTGTGTGCGCTTAACAGCTTCTATGTACAAGTTTACCGGGAGCCATACAATAATTATTATGATAGATAAACTGTTGTATCTTGCAATTTTCTCCAGTCAGCGTATTCTCAAAGCTTACATAGTATTTTATGCGGTAAGTTTGTAAATTCTCTCTTTCCAAAACTTGTTAGCGCCCTTTAAGTCAGTCTTAAAATCACGTGCAATGTCATCGCAGCAGAGATATGAAGAGGTGGTGGGAAACAAGAAAGCAAAGCAAATTACCTAGGCTTAGTTTTTACACAGCAGGAATGTAGTGAAAGAAAAAAAAATGTTCCTACCTACACAAAAATCACTCAGATAGGCATTAATCAAGCTATTTGTTCTGAAAATAATATTTTCCAACCGTATTTTGTCATAGTCAACTTAAAAATGCGATATTAATGCCGCTATAGATTTTGTGTTAACCCGTTTGTGTTATTATTTGTGTTGCTCATCTAAGCAATTTTAGATCCCATAAAATCTTTTGAATAACCATAAATCTTAAATGCTGCAAGTTTGTAATGTAACATAGCTTATTTAAGTAATTAGTTACTGTAGGTGTTATAACACAACGTTTTATACAAAAGCATTAAGGATTTCTTACCTGTTTATGTCGTTTCATAGGTAATATAAGTTGTCAGTGGTTCTCAAGGAGTTATTAAATTCAAACTGCTCCCTCCACAATGGACAACCCTGTGAGGGTTGGTCCAGCTGACCACACTAATCAGACACCACGTGAGAACCACCGTAGCAACACCCTTGGATTAGACCTTGACCTATTTCTGCACCGTCATAAAAATCACACTCTTAGTACCACAAGGAGATCGTCACACATCATGAGTATCCAAAGGATAACCCTCGCCCTCATCTTTCTGTGTATATCCCTGGTGCCTTGTGGCCAGGCACTGAAGTTTCTGGGGGAACCGGAGACCTACGCCAAGTTCCCTAAATGGGATGCCTGTGACAATGCGACCATCATGTTTGACTTTAAGACCAGCCAGCCCAACGGTTTGCTCATGTATACGGATGATAGCGGCCGCTACGACTATCTGCAGGTGAGAAGGTTGCTACATGATTTGTCCATTATCCTTTATGTATTTTTGTGTCATTGAGCTGTATTGTTCGTTTTTTTTATTAATCTAGATGAAAAAGGTTGAAAGATATAATGATACGGAGATGGAGAGAGAGAAGAGAAGAGATGGAGAGAGAGAGAGAGAGAGAGAGAGAGAGAGACTGGGAGAACTATACAGGGTTGGTTGCATGGAGCATGAGTTAGGTGTGTCCAATTTATAAGTTTTGCCACTGGGGCATGTCGTGGAAATGGGTGTGGTAACAATTGATGTGAGCTATAAACATATTCATTGTATAGTCTGAATATTCTTCGTCTTCTTCTTTGTCGGTATTACTGCTCAAACTATTGAATATTATTACATGATTTCTTGACGTAGAGTCCTTCCCCTAATTTCTTGTCAACTCCCTATGCGTGATCTAATGATGACAAGAAAAAAAAAATTAAATTAGTAATTATCGAGGATATATACATATCAATTCTATCCTTAAAATGGGTTAACTAGAAAAAAAAAATATCATCATAATTATTCATGATCATTGTCATCATCATTATCAACAATAAACAAAAGCAACAGCAGCTTAAACAACCACAACACAAATAGAAATAGATAGTATAGTATCAATGTCCATAACAATAACAAAGGATAAAAATAAGAGTTAGAGCTCCCAAAGCGAGTGAAAAATGACACCAATTGTGACCCAATTCGTGTGTAATCATGTTGGTTGGGAATTTATATTCTATAGAAAAGCCCCCCAAAAATCAATTAAATTCAGTGAATGGTGTGCCGTCTATTTAAATCTTTATAAATTCTAGTACGGTAGTACGGTACTAAGGTACAAAGACAGCCTACATAATTACAGACAGACAGAACACTCAGTGATGTAATCCTGAGACCCAATTTCCCTAATAATACACGTTTTTGAATCCAGCAGTTACTTTTCACCATTTCTTCCCCTTAAGAGTTAAGATACGCACGAATGACACAGATTTTTAAAAAGACATTTAAAAAGCTTTACCCATTAATGACTTCGCAACTCTATGAGCCGTAAATATAGCGAAGTCTAGTCGGCTTAGACCCTTAGGGGTGCGGTGCCTGCTATTCTCTGAGATCTGGATCTAGATCTACGTGGTCTAATTTCAATGTAAATCAGAGCTTATGGCATTGAAAGCAATTTCAAAGAATCTCATGAACAACATATAAATAGGTCTAAAATGGGACAAGGCGATTGCGGTGCTTGCGGGGGCATGTTTGGGAAACCAGCCCTGCATAAAATAATGTATTATAATTATATCTAGTGTAGTCTCTCTCTCTATCTCTATCTCTCTTTCTTTCTATCTATCTGTCTTTCTCTCTCAGTCGATGGTTAAAATTCCCACAACGCTTGAGCGATTACGCTTAAGATTTTAGGGCTTGGCCAATGAATATTTGATGGTGTGCTTAAAATATCTATATAGCATTAAAAGAGTAGCCTCTAAAAACTGTTCATGTTTTGAAGCACTTCTGTCAGGGGAATATAGAGATAGTTTGCTTTAAAAAAAATGAAAATGAGGCATGAAACTTTGAGTGGTGGTATGACGAGCGAACTAGAATTCTATTCTATCATCTGGAGATTGTGTCAGAAAAGGCTAACTTCGCAAAAGATAAATTATAATTATTTTGAGTGATCCCAACCATCCTTACCCTAAAAGGAATACAGCTAACCAGACTTTGACTAAGTGTCTAGAATGTTTTACCACACTTTTGTACCTTGTTATCCTTCCTATTTTTTTTGTTATTTATTGTTCCCGGGTGTCGTGAAATGTAATGACTGCAGTGCCGTAGTCCTACCTGACTGCAGTACTGTACCGAAACCACTTGCTGCAACATTTGGAAGGTTTATTCTTTTCTCTCGATTTTTTCTGTTCATTTTGGTCTATAGGAGAGAATTAAAATTAGTAGACGTTTCTAATGAACATAAATCAATTATTGATAAGAGAAAAAAAGGCCAGTCAACCGTGGAGTAATGAAACTAGGCCTAATGTTTCACTAAAAGTAAAATGGTGCAGAACATACTGATTTTTAATGTGTTTCGATGTAGAGTGTATTATTATAACAGTCTAAGTCTCACATAATCATGTTAAATACACGTAGTTCATTGCTTGAGGAGATTTAATGGCAAGAATTTTTAAAGGGTGAGGTGGAGGTAATTTGAGAGGAATAATCAGAGATAGAACAGTGTCAGTCAATAGTTGATAAATGTCTAAGATGTGGTTTTAACTGTTATATTAATTTTTTATAAAAAGTACCGTATCGATGCTCTCTATCAACATTGCTAGAGTATTTGTTCCTGACATTCTCGCACTGTACATACAGCAGCTGACTGCAGCTTACTATCATTATAAACATTTTTACATTTCGTGACGAAAACTAGCAAGCATTCACAACACATAAGGCACAACAGAAGAGTGAGAGAGAAATTAAAAAAGAGGCAGTCAAACAATAACTTAGATAGGTACAACATCTAGATACAGAGACAGGAGAAAAATAGAGAGAGAGAGAGATAGAGAGAGAGAGAGAAATAGAGAGAGAAAGAGAGAGAAAAAGAGGGGGTGGGAGACAAAGAGAAACTAGGACAGAGACAGAGAGAGACGGAGAGACAGAGAGGGAAAGAGAGAGAGACCGAGAGAGAGAGAGAGAGAGAGAGAGAGAGAGAGAGAGAGAGAGAGAGAGAGAGAGGTAGATTAGCGAAGGTGATGACACAAACCATCTTTAAATCTGCTGCAGAGTTTTCATCCTTGCATGAAGACCGGTTCTAGTCTATTCCATCCTAGTTTACCGAAACTGGCTATGTCCCATGCGGACAAAGCTGGACATACAATTTTTATTTGATCCATAACATCTCCTTTACATTTCTGTATGTCTGTCTGTCTCTTCCACTCCTCTCTCTCTCTCTCTCTCTCTCTCTCTCTCTCTCTCTCTCTCTCTCTCTCTAGTTGTCTGTCTTTCTGTCTCTTCACCTCTTTCTCTCACGAATGAAATTGAGTTGAGTTGGTGTAACGCCGAACGTCAGCACTATACAGTCTATGATGTAGCCGATCCCAAGACTGACGTCTGACAATTTTAAGTGCTGCCACACACGAGACAGGGCAGGGATACCATGACTCCTATCTTAGCCGGTCACATTATAAAAATACTGACACCGACAAACCAGTTACAGGGGATGAAAAAAAAGGCGATGACAAGTAAAAAATACAGGATTAAGTTGCAATGGCCAAACAAGAGTCTTGTTAAAAAATATAGGCTTGTCAGATCTTCAATTTTCCCTATATCCACAGTGCAAGTACATCTTAAGCGTTTTTGCTTCTTTAATGATATTATTAAAACAAAATTAATTATTGAATACCAATTTATAAAGATATATCGGATGGAAAATATAGTTGGACAACTGAAAATAAAATATTGCTTTGCTTATCGAAATTCAATGACATGTCTAACGCTTTGTACCATTTAAAAAAAAAAAGAAAAACAATGCTAATAAGAGAGGGGTGAGCTTAGGATGCTGGTTGAAGTACAAACCGAAGTGACTCTGTAATCTGTGTCTAAAGATGGACCTTCACACGGATTCGAAAGAACATCGATAAAAGAGAATACATCCGCACACAACCCTCCATAAATTTTTTATTGAAAAAAAACTGTATATTTATTTTACGGAAATAAGGTTACTGTACGCGGTAATCACGGTTACTCTCGATAAAATAAATGTATACAATAGAGAATTGTCATCAGAAGAAGCTTCATAGATGGCCTATAACTTAAAAAACACCTACTCCTAAGAAAAACTAAAAAAAAAAAAAGAAAGAAAAAAAAAGGGACATTGGACGAAATCCGACAAATAAATCTGCCGATCATGGGATTCGAACCGATAAACCTTCAGATCTGGAGACCGACGCTTTACCTGTCTCCTTGTCCTGACCTCTTTGCATGCTACGTGCTTCATATTATTTTACACGCACGGATCAGGTCTACCACTGAAGAAGACGAGCCCAGGTGAGGGATTGTAAACAAAATTTTTATGTATAAATTAAAAAAAATTATTACAAATTTGAACGTTCTTTGGATTCGTTGTTGTTCTTGTTTTTGTATTCGTTGTTGTTCTTGTTTTTGTAGAAGAGAACTAACCTCATAGTTTACCATTCAATAGGTTCCCAAATTTATTTGTCCGTGTTCTCCCCACTGGTCGGTCGATGCAATAAATATTATAATGTGACCGACTGAGAAAGGAATCATGGCATCCCCGCACTGTGTCTGTGTGGCAGCACTTTTAAATTGACTGTCTACAATATAGCCTATAACTATGGTACTGACGTTGAACATCAAGGAACTTATTCAACTCAACTCAAATGTTTACAAATTGTAGAGAGAGAGAGAGAGAGAGAGAGAGAGAGAGAGAGAGAGAGAGAGACAGAGAAGAGAAGAGAGAGAGAGAGAGAGAGAGAGAGAGAGAGAGAGAGAGAGAGAGAGAGAGAGAGAGAGAGGAGGGGAATACAGTGAGGAGATGCAATGATGGGATACGATCATATTACCATAATAAGTTTTATTGTTTACAAATTCTACACCACCACAGGTAACACTGCAAGACGCTTTGGTTCCCCCTTGAGGGGATACAGTTTGGAAGCACGATGATGTGACGCATTATTTTAAATGTTTACATCTTTTCCTCCATGCAGGTAGCCTTGCAGGATGGCCTGATTCATCTATGGATCAACTTTGTCCGGAACGAGGAGAAGAGTGTGTCCATTAAGCTTGGCGACGGGAACCTCCACGACGGGACCTGGCACACAGTGGAGGTCAAGCGGAATCGCATGGAGACCACTCTCATCGTGGATGAGACGCAGCAGAGTCAGGTGAGACAAGGGAGGGAGATAGGGTGTTGTATGAGAGAGAGAGAGATCAAGCGTAATCGCATGGAGACCACTCTCATTGTGGATGAGACGCAGCAGAGTCAGGTGAGATAAAGGGAGGGAGAGAGGGTGTTGGTAGATAGAGAGGGGTGGGGGTAAAGACAAGGGCATAGAGAGGGAGAGATAGGGTATAAAGACAAGGGCATAGAGAGGGAGAGAGAGGGGATAAAGACAAGGGCATAGAGAGGGAGAGAGAGAGGGGATAAAGACAAGGGCATAGAGAGGGAGAGAGAGGGGATAAAGACAAGGGCATAGAGAGGGAGAGAGAGAGGGGATAAAGAAAAGGGCGTAGAGAGGGAGGGAAGAGAAATGGAACTAGCACCACGGGATCTGGCACACAGTGGAGGTCAAGCGGGAAAGCACGGAGAGCACCTCTCATTGTGGATGAGACGCAGCAGAGTCAGGTGAGATAAGGGAGGGAGAAGCGGAAGGTGTTGGGAGATAGAGAGAGAGAGAGAGAGAGAGAGAGAGAGAGAGAGAGAGAGAGAGAGAGAGAGAGAGAGAGAGAGAGAGGGGGAGAGAGAGGGGGATAAAGAGAAGGACATAGAGAGGGATGGAAGAAAAAGGGAACTAGCACCACGGGATCTGGCACACAGTGGAGGTCAAGCGCAATCGCATGGAGACCACTCTCATTGTGGATGAGACGCAGCAGAGTCAGGTGAGACAAGGGAGGGAGAAGCAGAGGGTGTAGAGAGAGAGAGAGAGAGAGAGAGAGAGAGAGAGAGAGAGAGAAAGGATAAAAACAAGAGCATAGAGAAGGAGGGAAGGGAAAGGGAACTGTATATGATACAACTTTAAAGTTTTATTAGAAGGCATGAATCACATGGAAAAGCAGCATCACCTTTTGAAAACACATCACGCAAAACTGACAAGATAATTATGTGTTTAAGATATTTTGTGCCGGATGCACCAATATAAATAGATGTCCTAAATGTATTTCTAACACATAACAATCCACCAGGACTCAAAGATTTAATGATAAAACTGAGGAGGATATTAAACATATCTTGATTGGTCTAATACGTTAACACCCATCCGTCATACGACCATGGACATCTGGAGTTTTTCGGGTTCCTGTAACAACTAAGGGTACAGAGTTATATATTCACTCTCTGTCCAACGTGCCCTGTAGGTACTATATACGTCTACACCGCATTTTTGTTTGCTGCAAAGTATGCAGAACCACAGGGTCAATGATCACGGGAGCATCTGACAAAAACATTCTGCGATGAGAAACAGAACGTACATAATTATGCACAGCATTCAAACCTCAACTGCTGTCAGCTTCAAAAGCGTAGAGTGAATGCATGTGCGTTGTGTATGGTGGCAACTTGTGTTTGGCCTGTTTGATGTCTGATGTATGGTTTATGGTGAATGGTATATGGTGTATGATGAAGGCTCAGTCCGACGCCAGCTCTACAGCTTGCTCTATCCTCTGTACATATGTCACGCATAAAATGGTCTTCAGAAGGTGAAGTCATTTGTCAATTTCATTTGACTTTACTATATAAAGGTAAATCTTAAGTTTTCTACATCCTGGGTTGTCTTAGAGCTTCTATTTCATTGAAGTTAGTCTTAAGCACAATGTCATGCCATGAGTTTGGACTGACGATAAGCCTTATGAAAACTACGATCAACTGCTGCTAAGACGTCAACAGCGTCCCCTGCATATCCATTGGTGACAAAACCTTGGAGGTGGTGGTGGACTTCACCTACCTAGACTCCACTATATCCAGTAGTCTTTCATTGGACACTGAGCTGGACACCCGCATTGGCAAGGCAGTAACAGCAATGGCCCGCTTGTCTAAAAGGGTATGGAGCAACATAATGCTGACCACTAGTACTAAGATGAAAGTGTACCATGCTTGCGTCCTCAACATGCTCCTCTGCACCAGTGAGTCATGGACACTATACACGCGACAAGAGGGTCGACTCAAAGCCTTCCACCTGCGAAACCTCAGAAATGATCCCGGCATCACCTGGTAAGGTCGTGTCCCAAACATAGATGTGCGTGCCAGAGCAAACATACCAAGCATGTTTGCCTTCTTCTCTCACAGAAGTCTACGCTGGCTCGGTCACTTGGTACGCCTGCTAGATGGCTGATTTCCAAAAGATGGTGAGCTCGAAACTTGCACTAGAAAACCCCGCCGACCGTTTATCAGGTTCAATGATGTCTGCAAGAGAGACCTGAAGCTCAGCAACATCCACTCCACCGACCTTAATTAAATCTACGGCTACTGACCAAGACGCGCGGCAGCCGCAGTGAAGAGTACCATGGGGCTGTGCGAAAAAGGAAAGAGGACCAGTTAGAAACCAAAAGACTACACAGAGAGGGCAGCGCCAGCTGCATTACCAGAAGAGGCTGACGCCGGGTTTCCCTTTCCAAAATGTAACAGGACACGCTCGTCCAAAATTGGCCTGTTCATCCACAGCAGGCGCTGCCATTCAGCCACAAACTGATCTTCTTACCTACAAGGCGCAAATACTCCATTGTCTCCAGAGACAGAAGGACTCCAACAACAAAAACTGTCTTGAGCACCTCTAAAACAACAATAGCTAAAGAACTAAAACAGCTTGTTCTATCCACTATGCATAACAAAATGTATTTCAATAAAATAAATTCATTAAGTCATTTATGGGCTCTGGTTTTATGTGTAGGGTAGCACAGATCGATAACTTTAGAAGCCTCAGACATAGTGAACTGTAAGGCTTTGACGGCTGTTTGTGTGGGGGAAAATGCAAGACCTGCTTCGTGGGGTCAGTAATGTGTAACATTACAACAGATGGCTCACCCGGTAGAGCTCTGAACTGACATGGAGAATGATCGTGGTTTGATCCTCAGCTGATTCTACGATTTTGATTTACAATTTCTTAGAAAATTTAGAAAATGAGAGACCAATCATATATTTCTTTTGGCTAACATTCATGTATTTGTTTTAATCGTTTTGTTGACAACCTAAATGTGTTAACTAAGAAAATCGGACACGCAGTTGATTATAATAATATGTTAACATAACGGTGTATGTGGCGCGAGACGAGGTAGGCATGCTGGTGGAATCGCGACTTTAAAATAATACGGAAATCGCGGGTTTGAATCCTGATTGGGCTGCCTTTCTCCTTAAAGATGAAATTGGCGTCATAGTAATTACTATATGAGGGTCTGAGTCACAAGTCCTGATATACCGCCGATAACTCCATGGCAGCATTTAAAACTGTTAGACGGCAGTATTTTAAACCGTCCACAATATAGCTAGGTATTTGATTTTGGACGTTAATAAATCAAAAAATCAAAAAGTCATGTAAAATCTTGAAGCATCTACCCGAAAATACTTAGGTCATTATAAAGAAGCTCATAGTTATATTTGATAGGTTAAAAAATGTATTACGATTCACAATAGAATCGTACATGAGTTAAGTTGCATACATAGCCTCACCTCAATTGTATGACGCCTCATCTAATTTGTCAAATGTTAAACTTTTAGAGTAATTTACAAGAATATAAGGCATTATAGAAGAATGGGGACAATGTTTTCTCAAGTTGGTTATTATTAAATTTTTTTATCAAATCATAGTAAAACAACTTCTGATTTTCTCTCAGGTTGCCTTTGAGGCGAACTATCGCATCGGGGATCTTGATTCAAAGAACTACATGTATTTTGGTGGAATCCCATCGTCTTTCCGAGGGCACGCCGGCGCCAACAAACTGCCCGAGTCGGTGCTCAATACTCCATACAGTGGCGAACTCAGGAACATTCTCTACTTCAACTGCACCTGTTTGCCTACAAGGTAGATTTAAGCATTATATTGCTTAAATAGTGTCATTGTTTTTCTCACCCTCTTTATCCACCTACTCATAATTATATATTTCTCTCTCTCTTACAATCTTTTTCACACTAACACACTTTCTTCTTTAAGTTCTTTATTTCTCATTTTACTTCCTATCTCTTTTTCAGTCCCTTATATTTTACTTACATAATTATCTCCCTGTCTACTACTACTACTACTACTACTACTACTACTACTACTACTACTACTACTACTACTACTACTACTACTACTACTACTACTACTACTACTACTACTACTACTACTACTACTACTACTACTACTACTACTACTACTACTACTACTACTACTACTTCAATCAATACCATATATACCTCTAACTGTAACACTTCGATCAACTGATGTCCATGCGCTTTATTATTAAATCTTATTTATCAATCAAAGAGTCAATCAATCAATTGATGCCTCTAATCATCCTCTTACCACCCATCAGAGCCGCACCCCTGGAGTTTCGCGGCGCTACGGACTACCCTAAAGAGACGTGCAACGTGAACAACGAGTGCCCTGTGGATTGTCCCTGTATCAGCGGCGACACGGGCTCGGGGTGCTGGTGTGAGATAAAACAGGAATGCTATAAGGGTGAGTACACTAGATTCAGAGAGGCAGACCAATCGGATAATTAACCAGAGCCTGTAGTTTTTTACCTTTAGACTACTACGCTTCGTGGGGGGGGTGCGGTGGTCCTGGGGTAAAATATCGGCTTCCGACGCAAAAGGTCCGAGTTCAAATCCTGACGATTGTGTTCCCTACTGGTTGGGTCGGTGTCAGTATAATGTGACCGGCTGAGACAGGAGTCATGGTATCCCCGCCCTGTCTCGTGTGTGGCAACACATAAAATTGTCAGACGTCCGTCTTGGGGCCCGTCCACAGTATAGCCTATATCGTGTTGATGTTGGATGTTAAACCAACTCAACAACATCAACAACTACCAAATATAAGAGCATGCTCTCTTCCGGTGGCAAGGCGTTCTATAAGTCGAGGGTTCCAATACAACAAACCCAATCCTTTTTTGGTCATTTTCACTAAGCCTGCTTGAAATCAATGTGGAAAAATACCTACACATTCCATCTCTACTTATAAGAATGAGGAATTGTCTGCTGTTAATGTTGTAAACTGTCCTAACTGTGTTTAAAACTGTAACCATATGGTTCACATTGGCTCCAAATACAAGAGATGTTGCCGGTTTTTTTTGAAATCCTCAGTCTGTATGTCATGCTACTATCCTGGGTTTTAGTCCAGGGGTGGTTGGTTTGTTTGTTGTTGTTTTAGTTGTTCTTTTTATGGTTTGTTTGCTTTTTTGTATGTTTTTTGGAGTGTTTTTTGGGGGGATGGTTAGTATGTTGGTGGGCTGTATTCTTAATGGTCAATTAAGAATCTTAAGACTTGCTTCTGTGAGATTAAATGGGAATGTCTTAAGGGTGAGTGTGCAAAGTCCTCACGTGCCTTATATTTGGTAGTTGGTGGGGCGGATTCGTTAAGTCCAAATTAAACAATTATACTATGATGTCACATAGTCATAAAATCTGGCTGGATTCCTTAAGTCCTAAGTTTACAACGAGGCTATTTGCCAAGATTAACGTACATGCTGCCACTTATCATAAAGATAGAACAGCGGTACCAGGACATTTTGCTTAGTTGGTCATATTATACAAACATTGGGCCAACAGAAACCATAACTCCGTACTCCCGTCACATAAGACATTACTAGTTTTGAAACCCTGTTTTTCGAAAAAGGGTGGCCTTCAATAGTCTAATCAAACCTCAAAATGGGTCGATAAAATTAGGCAATAAAGATGCGGGATAGAATTAGTTAGAGAAGTTAACATCTTAAAACATTTCCAAATAGCTGCATTCACTTTGAATCCCTGAGCCAGCCTTGAAAATCTCTACTACCTTTAAAATTTAAAGGTAGTAGAGATTTTCAAGGCTGGCTCAGGGATTCAAAGTGAATGCAGCTATTTGGAAATGTTTTAAGATGTTAACTTCTCTAACTAATTCTATCCCGCATCTTTATTGCCTAATTTTATTATTAATAATGCAATAAAAAGATGGCTCAAACCAGATAGCTTTAAATAAATATTTAAGAGAAACAAGCTAGATGAGTTTCCTCTCCACCTGGCTGTTTCTAAGGCTGTCAACGTTATGCCAAAAAGTGTATTTGTATGAATTTCATTTAGATTCTAACATTTTACCCACAGCTGCACGCAATAATGCGTCCTTGTGTTGGCAGCTTTGTGTTTTAATTATGGCTTTTCTTAGGGTCAACTTTCTCTTTGCTGGATTCTTTAATTGACGTCCAATCTTGCTAAAAGTCTAAAATAATAGTCACTCATCCCAGATGGTTCTTGGTGTTTCGACAAATCCGGTGTTGTACTAAAGTTTGATCTCGCAAATTCGTAACATCTTTTCGAGGCATTGTGTTATGTGCCTTTTACAGAGCGTAAATTTACTATGGCTCGCTTGCAGATGTTTCAAATAAGGTGTACAAATTCTTTGTTTGTTTGGATAGTGTTTTTGTCATTTTTCACTTTGGATAGTACTTCGCATGTCGAGGGTAAGGAATCCAATATGCTAATAATGTTTGTGTACGCGATATCATATCAGCTCCAGTAGGTGATTCTTTAGAAATAAATACATAATGCTGCACATGTATTAATTTGAACTGGGAAAGTAAAAGACACTCAAATCATGTTAAAATAAATATGACTAAAATTAGAATACTGTATACGTACTTGAAACGTTTCATATTGAATGGGTATGTACATGTTATAGAACGCGCATACGCAATTTAATTAACATTAAATCATTGTTGTTGTTTTTCCCTTTCTTTTCTTATCATAAAAGCAATATATTTTTCAATTGAAATATTATCAACTTATTTGTTCGTTTAAAACAAGTATAAAGACGCCTAGCATAGGCTAATGCTTTCCAATCTTGGACTTTCAAGACGTCAACATTATACTTTATCATGAAATTAGCCAAGCTCTAGCTGTTCCGTGGTACTTCGTTTCTGTAATGATCCATTCACCACTCCTTTAGAAAATTTCACTATTACTTACTCTCAAATGAACCTTCCATGTTAAAAAAAACCACGAAACATTTAATTTTGTTATGTGACGAGCCGTTAATATCATACTACAGCTGACTAGTTTGAATATTTATTAATTTAGTTCATTTTGTCAGTTATTGAATGCACACGTACGTATTGGATGATCATAATTGTTTGGAGATGAGACGTTTTGAATAGAACGGTTCTCAAAACTAAGACCCAGGACTACGGACACTTTCCGAAAGTAAAAATTACTACGCTTAGTCTGGGGATCTACATTTATTGAGTTACAGATGTTTGGCTTAATAAATTCATGACGTTAAGACCAAATTGATGCTTATAACCTTACTCCTCTCCATTTCCTCCAATTCATGAGCAAGAGTATTAACCCACGACGAAGTAAATATTATAGGGAATGCAACTTCACTTAAAGTAATTCCACCTTTATGTAAGATATGAGTCATCTTCAACAACAGAAGCGTCATGGTGAAATTTTTAGGATTTTTTTTCATTTTGGGTTTTATCTTGTCTTATAAAAACTAGGGTGGTAAGTGCAACGTCTCGGTAAGCCTTCTTATTCGTATATCTCAGGAAGAGTCAAAAGCTGTACCACATCGTTGTACTCACGGCCCTAGAATATTTCGTGCGATCAAGCGTTACTCATTACTCTTCGAGAAACATTGCTTGATAACTTAAGTAAAATCTAAAATAGAGTAAAATAATATTGAGTGAAGCCACATCTTCTATTAAATGCTCAAAGCTAGCTCTAAATACATGACAATGGGTGACATAATTACGTCTCCAAGACATAGGATTTTGTGGTCGTTCATAGCCCCAACAATTCTAGGATGGATCTATAATTAGACGCCGGTACGGGCCCCCATTCATATCGTCTTTGTTTTCGCTATAGACTACGTAATCACAAGGCCTCTAATTTTCGCCGGTGCGCATCATTCTTGTCTTCCTGGAACTTCCCGAAAGCTGAGCACATGAGCATCATGCTCACTGTCTTATCGTCTCGCCTTGATGCACGCGCGCCAGAAATTCCTGGCCACGACAACCCACGTAATAAGACGGATACCTGTAATCGTTGTGTCTTGCCTATCAGTTTCCAAGCACCATAGAGAAGCGTAGGCTCTAGCTCTCTCTTTCTTTATATCTCTCTTTCTTTATATCTCTCTTTCTTTAAATATCTCTTTCTTTATATTTCACTTTCTTCATATTTCTCTCTTTTCTCTCTTTTATCTTTTCTATCTGTCTCTGATTCTCACTGTCTGTTTTTTTCTGTCCGTCACTCTCATCCCCTCTCTTTCTCTTTCTCTCCCACACTCTCTCTCTCTCTATCCCTTTCCCTCGTCCTCTCGCTCACTCTTCATCTGTCTTTTTTATCCATCTTAATTACTCTCTCCTCCTCTTTTTGTCTCTTTCACTCACTCTCTCTGCCTCTCTCTGTCTCTATCTCTCTCTCCTCTCTCTCTCTCTCTCTCTCTCTAACTCCGGGTTTAACGCCTTCTAGATTCCCCTAGAGATGCGGTGTGTTAACTTAATCTCTACTCTCATGTGGGCTAATCACTCACGATCTACATAATATCAGGTACAGGTAGACAGAAGCACACACTTTACCAAACATATTCTGGTTACACATATGCACCGACACATTGATATCATCACCACATCGTGCGTGGATCATCATACAATTTTTTTTTGTATCTATGCGGTGTTTGTAATGTAAAGCGCTCGCCTTTTTAACCCAAAGAAGAAAACGTTGCGTGACATAATTACGTCTCCAAGACATAGGATTTTGTGGTCGTTTACAACCCCAACAATTCTAGGATGGATCTATAATTAGACGCCGGTACGGGCCCCCTTTCATATCGTCTTTGTTTTCGTTCTGGACCCCGTAATCACAAGGCCTCTAATTTTCGCCGGTGCGCATCATTCTTGTCTTCCTGGAACTTCCCGAAAGCTGAGCACATGAGCATCATGCTCACTGTCTTATCGTCTCGCCTTGATGCACGCGCGCCAGAAATTCCTGGCCACGACAACCCACGTAATAAGACGGATACCTGTAATCGTTGTGTCTTGCCTATCAGTTTCCAAGCACCATAGAGAAGCGTAGGCTCTAGCTCTCTCTTTCTTTATATCTCTCTTTCTTTATATCTCTCTTTCTTTATATCTCTCTTTCTTTATATCTCTCTTTCTTTATATCTCTCTTTCTTTATATCTCTCTTTCTTTATATCTCTCTTTCTTTATATCTCTCTTTCTTTATATCTCTCTTTCTTTATATCTCTCTTTCTTTATATCTCTCTTTCTTTATATCTCTCTTTCTTTATATCTCTCTTTCTTTATATCTCTCTTTCTTTATATCTCTCTTTCTTTATATCTCTCTTTCTTTATATCTCTCTTTCTTTATATCTCTCTTTCTTTATATCTCTCTTTCTTTATATCTCTCTTTCTTTATATCTCTCTTTCTTTATATCTCTCTTTCTTTATATCTCTCTTTCTTTATATCTCTCTTTCTTTATATCTCTCTTTCTTTATATCTCTCTTTCTTTATATCTCTCTTTCTTTATATCTCTCTTTCTTTATATCTCTCTTTCTTTATATCTCTCTTTCTTTATATCTCTCTTTCTTTATATCTCTCTTTCTTTATATCTCTCTTTCTTTATATCTCTCTTTCTTTATATCTCTCTTTCTTTATATCTCTCTTTCTTTATATCTCTCTTTCTTTATATCTCTCTTTCTTTATATCTCTCTTTCTTTATATCTCTCTTTCTTTATATCTCTCTTTCTTTATATCTCTCTTTCTTTATATCTCTCTTTCTTTATATCTCTCTTTCTTTATATCTCTCTTTCTTTATATCTCTCTTTCTTTATATCTCTCTTTCTTTATATCTCTCTTTCTTTATATCTCTCTTTCTTTATATCTCTCTTTCTTTATATCTCTCTTTCTTTATATCTCTCTTTCTTTATATCTCTCTTTCTTTATATCTCTCTTTCTTTAAATATCTCTTTCTTTATATTTCACTTTCTTCATATTTCTCTCTTTTCTCTCTTTTATCTTTTCTATCTGTCTCTGATTCTCACTGTCTGTTTTTTTCTGTCCGTCACTCTCATCCCCTCTCTTTCTCTTTCTCTCCCACACTCTCTCTCTCTCTATCCCTTTCCCTCGTCCTCTCGCTCACTCTTCATCTGTCTTTTTTATCCATCTTAATTACTCTCTCCTCCTCTTTTTGTCTCTTTCACTCACTCTCTCTGCCTCTCTCTGTCTCTATCTCTCTCTCCTCTCTCTCTCTCTCTCTCTCTCTAACTCCGGGTTTAACGCCTTCTAGATTCCCCTAGAGATGCGGTGTGTTAACTTAATCTCTACTCTCATGTGGGCCAATCACTCACGATCTACATAATATCAGGTACAGGTAGACAGAAGCACACACTTTACCAAACATATTCTGGTTACACATATGCACCGACACATTGATATCATCACCATATCGTGCGTGGATCATCATACAATTTTTTTTTGTATCTATGCGGTGTTTGTAATGTAAAGCGCTCGCCTTTTTAACCCAAAGAAGAAAACGTTGCGAGAAGTCTGAGATCATGTTCCTGTGGGGGAAATATAATAGACAACCGAGTCTGTTAAACGGATATATAGTCGTAATAAATTGATGACAAATTCTATCAGAAGCAATTTATGGCAATGATGATAAAAATAGTAATAAAAAAATAACAACAACAACAACAACAACAACAACAACAACAACAATAATAATAATAATAATAATAATAATAATAATAATAATAATAATAACAATTCGCTGCCTTTGTCAAAGCTAGTATGTTTTTTTAAGAAATATTTTCTGATAATTAACAGTCAATGCGATTCTTTCTTCCAAGACGCATGCTCACATAACTGTTTATTTTTTAGTTCGGTATACATGAAATAGATCCACACTGAGGTAGAAATGAAGCAGTTGTTTATAATTGTCCTTAATCTTGTCCTTCGGATTCTTCGACTGTGATCCCCAAATAACAGCTGCTAGTGCTACCCTTGGTACCAAAACTTTAGTAGCTTACATAATTCTGGTATAGATATGTTGTACCATGAAGTCGTTATGTTATGTAAAGCCACCTTCGGAATGTTAAATTGTTACGGAGTAAGGTAACTTGTTACAGCAAGGAAGATTGGGGAATAAACGGAAAACATTTTGGTTTTAGCGCTAATTGATACACCCATGTGCAGTATTTTTTAAGTTTTTGTTAATTTAAAGGCAGCTGTGGAATATTTAAATGCTAGAGAGTGAAATAACTTGTTACAGCAGACGAAATGAGGAAGAAACTTTGAAAGACTTTGGGTTCTACCGCTAATAGATACACTCTTGTCCAAAGCTACATTTTGGAGGTTAAATTAAAATGTGTATGGAAAAGAAGCAACATGGAGTACAACCTACGAAATATTTACAAAGCTACAAAATGCACACGCAGACATAGCCTATAGAAACAGGGGCAGGGAACAACAATTGAAAATAAAGGAGAGAGGAGATGAGTAAAGTAGTGACGACGAGTTTGATTTGGCGGAGGGGAGGGGGGGGGTGGAGAGTACATAGGCCAGCCAGCCATTAAAAACTGTATCAGCGACAGATGCCTGTTGTCAGAGAGAGTGGGGGATTGCCGTATTATGAGGAGAGAAGAAAAAAAAGAAAGGGAGAAAAGAAAGAAAGGGAGAGAGAGACAGACAGCCAGAGAGAGAAAGAGAGACAGAGAGAGAGAAAGAGAGGCAGAGAAGCTAAGAGATAGAGAGGCAGAGACAGACAGACAGACAGACAGACTGACAGACAGACATACAGAAAGACAGAGAAGAGTTTGCGTGTGGGTAAGATAGATCACTAGGCAGATATGTATAAACAGGGAGAGTGAAGTAGAAAAAGTGACTGACAAAGTAAAAAGCTTATCTGATGCACCCTATAAAAGAAAAAAATTAACCATCATCATTCTTTCTTCCTAGTGTATCTTTAAACAGTGCGTTTGTAGAACTGCTAGATTGGCACTTTCTCAGGTGAATGTTTCTTTAACAATGAAAAAACCCACACAGATTTAGAAATGAACGCAAGAGAGGTAAAGATTTGCAAGTATTAGTACCGTGGTGCTGTTGGCTTCTATGAAGTCGTATTTTCTGTTAGATTTTAAAAGTGTTGTTGAAAGTCCAGTGTAGGTGAAATGTAGTAATGAAGACTGCCGCATTGTTATCTGTATTGTTAAAAGAAGGTCACGTATTATTATTTTTTTTTTAAACGATATGCCATCGACATCACTATGAGTAGAATAAACATAAAATCGAGATTAATTTGAAATGAAAGTTTACTTGCTGTTTGCGTGAGTGTACGAACTAAAACTACTAGGTTCGCACTCTAATGTTCATGCTTCTAGATAATAATGGTTAAATAAATTATATCTAATATGTTAAGCTATATGCCGATTTTAATCAGTCTTTAATTATATGAGCGAGAAAATAGCACCAACCTATAATAAACAGTGAACAATTACCCCAATTCATATTTTGAATTTCATTTTGATTTTTCTCATGCAATCCTCTTTTCTCGTTCCATTTCCCCCATCCCCCTCCTGAATTTCCTGTTCCTTCCAATTCATATTCTAATAACACTGTCCTGTCTACAAAACTTTTTAAGAATGTTCACCAAACTTTTTCTCCAGCCTTTCTTCGTGTCGGTCTTGACTGTTAAGTTTTGTCTCGCATAAATCTACTAGTTTCTTTCCATTGGTATACGCTGTACGTTGTATTTCAAGAAGTTAAGAACCAAATTTTTTCGTATTTAAAACTGACGGATAATTTATATGATGTTTCATTTTTATCCCACTTTCGTTTTTATCGTTTCCCACGTACACACCAAATCTCTATTTCTAATCTTCTCTACCTCTTTAACAACTTTCTCTATTTAGTTTCTATCTCCTCTATTTCATCGTTCTAACTCTTTCCAAATCTCTCTTTCTATTCCTATTCTAACCTCGCCCAAAGCTCTGTACCTCCCTTTCTGTCTCCATCTTACTGTTTCCTTCTGTTCGTTTCAATTTTTCCTACATATTTTTTTTTCCTATTTCACCTTCTCATATGTTTGTTCCGCCAACCACTTCTTGTTCCTCTCATTCCATTGCTAGTTTATCCTCGCCCATCTTTATATTCCTCTCTTTCCATGTCAATCTTTCGTTTTCTCTCTCCATTACCATTTTGCCCTCTATCTTTCTGTTTCTCTTCTTCAATTTTTATTACATCATCCTCGACTATTCTCTTTCTCTCTTCCCAAACCCATATTTCTGCTCCCTCATCTCTGTCTCTGTCCCTGATTACCTCCAACATTCTCACTTCCTTCGTTCCCAATCACTCCCTGTCTTGCTGTCTTTCTTTTCCCACATTCGCAGTTTCAAATTAAAAATACTGGTATAAAGACCTAAGTCTAGTAACAGGCAGTAAAGCGCACGGCCCAGCATCATAACAACGGTCAGTTCGTCAGTTTGTTTCCTTCTGCCTGAGTGGACAAACCTGTCTGGTCACACATCAAACACAAACGCCACAGTTTTCATGTTGCTACCAGGCATGTTTGTTCACAGTCTTGTTACCGCCTCGTTGTCTTCATCTTAGTTGTAATGGTTTCTATGTTTAGGATGAAGTTTATTCCTTTTTTTTTTGCTTCCTTCCTGGTTTAAGCTTCACTCTGTGATTTGATTTTTAAAATTTTTTTTTATTATCTCCCTTATCTTATCGCACCCTTTCTCTCCCTCGTTCTTTCTCTCTCTCTCTCTCTCTCTCTCTCTCTCTCTCTCTCTCTCTCTCTCTCTCTCTCTCTTTCTATTTAATTTCTTAGTAGTAAGTATATCTATCCCCTTTTGTACGATACATGTATTTTGGTTTTCGTTTCTGATGCACAATAGATTCCTTATCTTCCTGCTTTTTGCGCCCAACCTGCTTGACAGTGCTATAAAACTGTCTTTTGTCTCCTCATGGATTTCTATGTCCCGGTGCCTGTTTGTTTTCTGGTTTTCTTTCTGCATTTTCCTGTCTTGACAACCATGCTGTCTTGACAATATTCATATTCATCTCTCATTCTCTTTTACAGGTTCCCTATTTGTCAGACTACTTTTGTGTATACGTGTCTGTCCCCTTCTCCGTCAATGCCTTTGCTCTAAAAGGGACCTTGACTGGAAAAAAGCACTAGGATATTAAATCGATGGAACCAGAATACTTTTTATTGTTGTACAAAACGATTTTCTTCACTCTTAAAAGGGTATACTTCAGCTGCTGCGCTTTTTTTTATACAGGAAATTTTCATTAAAAAAAAACCCAGTAAGAGCAAATTATCTTAACTTTCATCGACAATATAAGGCTATAAAAAGTGTGTTGATTTAGTTTCTTTTCACTCGTAGGAGCATATCGTTTAGATTAAACCAAAAACGAAAAAGCCTTGACACGAATGATCTACGTCTACGCTTGTCAATGAGTTACAATTGGATTGTATCAAATTAAATTCCTTAATTGATAGGCCCAAGTAAAAGTCGTTTATAAGATTTCGACCAGGTTTGCATTAACAAGACAGTGGATATTTGGTTCTAAGTATGTAAAACAGTTTTAAACCCAAACATTAATGAAGTGTCTAATCGTTTCACATGTTCTTCTTTCTCTGGGGTATCCACTCGAAGAGAAAAGGTCAAGAAAACGTAGATACAATTATACTGTTCTTGCCAGTGATAGACTTTACTTGGCATTTTGTAACATAGATTTGTTTCTCTGTTTTGACAAAAAAAAAGCAACAAAGTTTAAAACACACTAAGAAAATCAGATAGATTAAAGATGGTGTAAATTTTCAAATAATGCAAAGAAACAATAGAAAGTTCGAAGAAAAGGAGAAGAAAAACAATGAGAAGAAAGAGTTTGATGGGTAGAGCGAAAGAAAAAGAAAGGAGAGAGAGAGAGAGAGAGAGAGAGAGAGAGAGAGCGAGAGAGAGAAGGGCGAATGGAGAGAGATAAATAGGTATTAAGCGAAAGAAGATAAAATAGGAGACAACTAAATTCGTTCCTGCTCTCTAAACGTAGTTTTCAAAGTCATTAGACGGGATTGGAGAAGGCCTCATATATAGCAAGGTTTTACAAGAGCAGTTTTCAATATCATTAAAAGAAATAAACGAAGGCCAGAGAGATGCCAAGCTTTTACAGGGCCGGGCAGTTTTCAAAATCATCAGAAAGAAGAAAAAGAAGGCCAGAGATACCTAGCTATTAAAGGGCAGTAAACACCTGGTCTTGTCTCCCTTCAGGATAGGCGAGACCTGGACGTGTGATAGAGAGAGTAGAAGAATGCGAAGAGTTCACCAAGGAGGCAGAAGCAAACTACAGGGAATGTGGAAGAGGGGGAAAGAGAGATAGAGAGAGGTGGGAGGGGGGGTAGGGTAAAGAAGGTGGCAGGTCTAACAACAATGCTCTAAGTTTAAGAAAGACAATGGTGGAAAGAGAAAAAGGGAGAGGGAGGAGAGAAGAAGTTGGATAAAACGAGAGAAAGAGAGAGAGAAAGAGAGAGAGAGAAGGAAAAAGGAGAGAGAGGGATGGGGGCTCTGGGCTCAACAACGACGCTTTTAGTTTGAAAAAGACAATAGTGGGAATAGAGAAAGAGGAAGATAGATAGAAGAAAAGAGTGAGAATGAATTATGTAGGGAAGGAAGCGAGGGAGAGGAATAGGCAGATAGAGAGAGAGATAGAGAGAGAGAGAGAGAGAGAAGGGTGGGGGCAGAGGGAAAGAGTTACATGCAGAAAGAGACAAACTAAGACAGCCAGGCAGTAATTTAGGTAGAGAAGCACTCAAAACTATGCAAAAACATAAGAAAAAGTTTGGCAACAAATCGCCAGATCGACACATAGACCGATACTCACTACAAGCATTATTATAACGTTCGACAAAACGATATTCACATAATCATAGCGCCTGCGAGTGTGAACTTTAATATTGTAATCTCTTGTATACAAAATAACACGACATGCAAGAAAAAGATAGTACGAGAGAGATAGTCTGAAAAGTGTTAAGGTGTGGTTTAAATACAGAACGAAAGAGACAAAAGAGCACCAAAGACTGCAAACAACGAAGGAGAAACACCAAGGGGCGCCTAGAGGATAGTAATGGAACTCCCATGGTTACCAAGAGAATGGAGATTTATTGCTCGATTTTTAGTAGCCTATCGTTGAGGCCCCATCTTTTTTTCTAAAATAGATGACTGTGTGGAAAAAGAACTTTTGAAAGTATTTTTGTGGAGACTTTAACTCAAATGTTATCTCTGTATCTTTGTACCATCTCTCTCTGCCTCTCTCTCTCTCTCTCTCTCTCTCTCTCTCTCTCTCTCTCCCTCTCTTTCTTTTATCTATCCAGCTTTTTTCATCTCTCTCTGGATTTCCATTTCCAGAAACTAAATGCAAACTAACCCAAGCTTACATTGGTCATGTTTTAGTCCGTATCAACTTACTACATTACAAACTACTTCTCTTTATTTTTATACGTCGAAAAAAACCTGTGAAAACACAATAAAGCTTGTAAAGCACATCTGGTAGACCATAGACCGGACGGTAAAGCGTCTACACGTCTACAATTCCAGTTAGTTACATGCCGTGGGGAAAGTGTTAAGTTTGGCAGGTCCGCTATCCTGAAGCCAGGGAAAGTGGACGAAGGAATGGTGTCAGCTCTGGCCGTCTTTTGACCTACAGTAATGCAGTCTTTGGCATCCACTCGTCGATAATAAATGACGCAATGACGTCCCATAGACATGGGATGGGATTTTCTAGTATCTCATTCTCATTGGCTCCGCTAGTCTATGATGGAGCTTTGATTGCACTCTGGTACAGTTTCCTCACCTATCGTCTCCGTTTTCTCTATGGATCCGTGATCACAAGGCCTCTAATGAAACAGTGTAGCGGTATATCTGTGGACAAGGGTATCGCGGGGTACTTATGTTATTACTTTACACTTCCCATGGTACTTTTTCCCATTTTATGTGTTGAGAAAACAGCAAATAATTGGGCGAAGGATGTAGCTCACACTGTCTTTTAAAGCGAACGAAAATGATAAATAAAATTGATTTTTTAAAAAACATTTTTATGAATATTTTTTGCATCGTTCAGGTCATAATCATAATAAGTTGGTACAGTATAAGAACATTTGCTATTACTTGAATTACTACGTGTTCAGGAATATATAAAACTAAATGGCATATTGAAAAGGCTTTAATTTTTAAACACAGTTAAACGTAAATGTATTACTATTAAGATTGGAGAGCGCGGTGGCCCTGGGGTAAAACATCGGCTTCCGACGCAAATGGTCCGTAGTTCGAAGCCTGGCGATTTCGCTCCCTAATGGTTGGGTCGGTGTTAGTTTACTGTGACCGTCTGAAACATGAGTCATGGTATCCCCGCCCTGTGTCGAGTATGGTAGCACATAAAAAGGTCAGACGTCAGTCTTGGGGCCCTACCCACAATATAGCCTATACAGTGCTGATATTGGACGTTAAGTCAACCCAACTATTACAACTGCTAATATTAGTGATTTTTTATTGTTACCTTACCCTCTTTTCATTAAGTTTCGTCTGCTTTCATGACAATAAACTCCATGCGATAACCCGGCCCCTGGCAAAGCGGAGACGATAAATATGTAAGAAAATCTTCGCAGGCGTCTAATCATAGTGCTATACTAGTCGAAGGGAGCCAATGACCAATCAGAAAACGCCATGCTGAATGGGTGTGATTACATCCATTATGGTCGTGTGAATCACAAAGCCTGTAAAGAAAAAACATTCGCCTCAATATATTGAGTGTCTGAGTTGGTTTTAACGCCCAACGTCAGCACTATTATAGGCTATCTTGTGCACGGGCCCCAAGACTGACGTTTGGCAATTTTATGTGCTGTCCCACACGAGACAAGGCGGAGATACCATGACTCCTGTCTTAGCCGTCAACATATCGACTTCTTCACTGTTATATCACAAGCCTAACCATTCACTAAAGCCTCTTGTTAACATTTTAGAATGTTTTGGGTTCAAAACGTCCAGGCAAGGCGCCCATTTAATAGAAGACTTGAGTTCAAGGTGGCTCTGCCTCGGTTATAGTGTCGGAATCAAGCTTTTTAGCGACCAAAACATATCTAAATGTCACTTTTTTCAGATCGCATGAACACTTGTTATCTCGTTATTAATTTTTTGCAATGCTAGCACAGCATCAATTTATCTGAACTGTTCGTTACTGGAGAAAAACTGCTACATCTGCATATGGTCAGAATCATTATACTGATCATTATACTGAAAGTGTCAGTATAATCCGACCGACGGCTGCGGGCGGGAGTCATGGTTTCTCCGCACATAAAATTGTCATACTATTTTCTTGGGCCGGTTCACAGTACAGTCTATTTAGTGCAGACGTTTCATATTAACCAATAAACAAACAAACAAACACGCTTGACATATCAACACTAGAGATGGTTACAAAATGCGCCTATTTTAACACCCTCTTTATTTTTATGTACGCAATCTTTGAATAGCTCCTGAAGTGCAACTTTCATATTGGCCTAATATCTTCAGCAATGAGTTGAGAACTGGAACTGTACACAAAAATGAACCTGTGCTATGTTGAGTTTAGTTCACGTGTGATCAGGAAGCTTATATGAAGTCTTTTAAAGTTTTCCTTAAGAGAGAAAGAATATTTACTCACAACTCGCTAGTATTTGTTTAGTTTGTTTGGTTTTTATTTTTCTTATCGTTCAACTTCAACAGCAAGTTCATATAGCTGCCGTGTCCCATAGCTTATGTCTGTCGATTTACGTGCTGCTACACAGGAGACAATGCGTAAATATCTGGAAACACAGGCATACACACACGCACATACTCTCTCTTTCTCTCTATTTCTTGTATCTTTCTCTCTCTCAATTTCTGTCTCTTTACCATATCTCTCCCTCTCCCTCTCTGTGTCTCTCTCTCTCTCTCTCTCTCTCTCTCTCTCTCTCTCTCTCTCTCTCTCTCTCTCTCTCTCTCTCTCTCTCTCTCTCTCTCTCTCTCTCTCTCTCTCTCTCTCTCTCTCTCTCTCTCTCTCTCTCTCTCTCTCTCTTTTATTCTACGTTTCTCTATATACTTCCTCTCTTCATTTACCCCATGTCTCTCTCTTTATCCCTATCCACTTTTTTGTGTAGGAAAAGAACAGCGCCATTGAAATTAGAGGAAAACATATCTAACCTTCAGTAATTCATCAGGCACCCATGACTGCAGATGCTCATTATCTAGATTAAAGGCGAGTCCTATCGTGTCTGCAAGATGAAGCATGCTGAGTGAGATAAACCCTAGACCTGCTAGACGCCCACTGCATTATCACGAGAATCATCGTTCTCAACATAATATCTAATCTGACGTCATTTGCAAGGCCGTGTCAAACAAATCTCATGTAAAACCTCTGTAGAGCAGACTCACATTGTGGTTTAAATTTAGGCCAGTACATCAGAGTGCTGCAAGGTGAGTTTATAATGCATGTTGAGGGATAGTAGCCTAAGTACCTGGTGTACTCACACACGCCTGGTGTTGTTGGGCAGCAAGACATGCACGTCCGGTGCTCACACCAGTCAGAAATCTGAACACACTCGGGATGATAAGTGGCTGGATCGTCCGGTCAGCTGGGTCAGAGAGAGAGAGAGAGAGTGAGATAGAGAGAAAGAAGAGATAGAGGGATTGAGAGAGGGTGATGAAGGTAGATATAAGAGGGAGGGAGAGTGGAATAGGGATTGAGAGAGGGCGAGGTATAGACAAGTACATAGAGAGAGATCAAAGGTGGCGGATAGATAGAACGGGTAGGTATAGAGGGGGAGAGGGACATTGAGGGAGGGGTAGAGAGTGTGTGTGTGCGCCCAATTGGTTCGAATGACAGTACATACGGTCTTTTTTCTTAAAGTACACTGCTTTCTTTCTTAGACGATGGGTCTTATTAAACAAACAATTCACTACATTCTCTCATGTCCAACATTTTAATCTTTTTATCTGAATGTCTGTTATTACTCTGTATCTGTCTGTCTATCAGTTTGTCTGTCTGTCTATATTAAAATAATGTGTATTGCTGTATCTCTGTCTCTGTCCGCTCTGTCTCTCTCTCTCTCTCTCTCTCTCTCTCTCTCTCTCTCTCTCTCTCTCTCTCTCTCTCTCTCTCTTTCTTTGCCTCTCTCTAATCTCTCTGATTCTGTTTATAATTTCCCTTCTTAAATATTTCTTTACCATTACTTGTCATAAACAAAATGATGGTAATGGATAAAGAGTTAGAAAATGTCCTTCTGTTTTATTTAAAGCAATTCCTTGAAATCTGAATTAAATATTGACAAATACTAATCCTTTTCAACTATGGTTAATTTTATCTCTTGACCCCCCCCCCCTAAAAATACAAAAACAAAACAAAAACAATATATTTCCTTATCTTGTTCCTGGTATATTTTATCTGTTTGACCTATCCACTAGAACATATTTGAGCTTACCTTCCTTTTCAAATGGCAAGTAGGCAGTTTACATTTGGTTTTCCATTTCCGTCTCTCTCTCTTTGTTTTTATCTCGAGTTATCCTCTCTCTCTCTCTCTCTCTCTCTCTCTCTCTCTTCCTCACTCTCTGGAATCTCTTGTACATGCGTAAACGTAATCCAAGCTCTAGATAATTAATGAAAACATATAAAGAGAGATAGAGAGTCAAAAAAAATTGAGAGAGAGATCCAGAGAAAAGCAAAAATAGAGAAAGGAAGAGAGACATATATTTGGGGGTGATAGAGAGACAGAGAGAGAGAAACAGAGAGATAGAGAGAGAGAGAGAGAGAGAGAGAGAGAGAAAGAGAGGGGGGGGGAGAGATTCCCATTCGATTGTCTGACAATGTTCTCCCCTTTCTGTGAACAAACTCTGAGCTTTTTCTCTATCGGAATAACAGTAACAATCCCTTCCACAGTCATCATCATCTTTTATTAATTTTAGCTTAATACTTCCGCCCCCCCCCCTGCCTCCTTTTTCTGTTTTATTATAAAAGGAGCAGCAGAGGAGAAAACATGTGATAATGAATTAGTTAGGCGCATTGAGAGCCTGTGCAATGAGTAGTCCGTGTAAACCTTATTTTTAACACGGGGATTTCCCTTTCTAGTATTCACCTACATGTATAAAAATATTATGCTAGTAGGCACACATATTCTATATTTTACAGAAAAACAAACTGGAATCCAGTCCTGCTTGAATCTACCTGAAAGTTTGTACACCGTGTGACTCACAATAATATAGAGAGTGGTAGCCCCTAAATCCGAAACCAGATGTCTGACTTGTGTCATTGATAAAGATATCTTGACGTTGAGTCATGCCAAAAACCTGCAACCCCCCGTTGCCTGATTTTAATTACAGTCTCACAGTTTTTTGGTCATGTCTTTAAGCATCGGCATTGTCTGCTTCGATGATGACGTATATATACAAATAGCTCGCTTTGTTTTGCTTTCAATCAATTTTGATTTGGATTTTTTACTTGTTTTTAGGTGTGTTTGTGTGTGTGATAATTTGAATCCAGATATAGTAGTTACACCCGAACAAAAATATGTGAGTCAAAAAAAAAAAAAATTGTGAACTATTTTTGTTGCTTAACTTCTTCGTTATCTGGAAACACGCATTGCAATTGGTGTGTACCATATCTAACTTTTCTTCTAGTTATTATTGTATTAGATGTTTTTCATATTGATTTTCACCCCTCTGTCTGTCTCTCTGTCTGTCTGTCTGTCTGTCTGTCTGTCTGTCTCTATCTCTCTCTCTCTCTCTCTCTCTCTGTCTCTCTCTTGACACCTCTCGTAATATTTAATGTTGTCCAATGAATTACTGCAACAGATTTTAGATATACGTTTTTATTTTATTTATTCAGTTCTTAGATGCATCTATATTTAAACCTATAGGTCATTTCTTTAAACCAACCTCTGGTAATTTTAAATTGACACCGACTCAAACAGTAGGGAACAAAATCGGATAAACAAATTCGAGACAGAAATCTGCCGTTTGGGAGACCAATGCTCTGAACGGATAACAAGAATCCAGGTATCCCCGCACTGTATCATTGACAGCGCGTAAAAGTGCCAGACGTCAACCTTGGGGCCCGTCCACAATATATCCTGATGTGGCACGCAAAGCAACAAACAAACAAATCCCTCCATGGCTTGTTTGTTTGATCCATGTAATGCAGTGAAATTTGAGACACATTCTGCCGATATCATTCTCCTTACAATATTACGCTCTAAGGTGGAAACTACAAAGTAAGAATCCCCAGAATCATGCTAATTATTATTTTAGCATCTTTATTCGACTCCTCAGCGCGGACAAGCTGTAAAAAATCGACAGTTGTTCTTCGTGTTTTGTTGTGTTGTGTTATTTATTTGTCAAATCCATAATACTGTGTTCTGACATCGCATCCATTTTTTCCCCTTAAGCCTTAGTTCATACACTTTTTACACACGTATGCCTGCATGTGGACCTTTCGCCGTCTAGGAAAAATTAGCTGGACAGAAAAGAAAACCAACGAAGACGTGTGTACCACTCTGGCCATCCAGCCGTCTTTATTAAAGACAATAAAAACAAGAAAACTGAAGTATTTTGGACATGTGAGGCGGCACCAGACAATACAGAAGGTAATACTGGAGGGAATGGTGGATGGCAAACGAGCAAGAGGCAGGCCAGCAAGAGCATGGATAGATGACATTAAGGAATGGACCTGTCTTTCAGCAAAAGAATGCAGCGAGATGACACCGGAAGAAGAAGAATGCCTGCAGTATCTCTCTCTCTCTCTCTCTCTCTCTCTCTCTCTCTCTCTCTCTCTCTCTCTCTCTCTCCATATTTCTATCTGTCTTGTCGTTTTCTCCATCTCTACCTGCAGTAGCCCTTTTTGTGTTGTACAGTATCTTTTTTTAATCTGTTTCATACGTGGTTTGCCAACGATATTATGCAAGAAAATCTCTCTCGTGTTTTTCCCCCATTTCTATCAGTATCAACCCATTATATGACTACGTTCTACGCTGCCTTTCTCTGTTCTGTTCCTTAATTATAGAGCCTTTTTTTCTCCTCTTTTGCCAATATCTCTCTTAACACCATCGGAGTCTTTGTTACCTGTTATTTTTCTAATAAGAAAAATGCAACATACCTCAAATCTGCCTTCTCTTTTCTGCGTAATTGGCACGATACTGAACTAACATCTATTTGGAATTTCGGATGTTTAGGACGACAACCTTAGCTACCTGTCATGTCAGAGTGCACTTGCCCTAAATTGCAAATAAGTTTCGTTTCCGTTAAACTGAAGTTTTATTTTTGTAAGAAATAATAGCAATAATATTAAAGCATATATCAACACATCAGCAGTAGTATGAACAATAGTGGCTGTAGCGGTTTAATAAAGTCTGTGTTAGAAGGAGGAGAAGAAAAGGACGACGAGGAGGAGGAGGAGGAGGAGGAGGAGGAGGAGGAGGAGAAATATCTGTAAGGGGGAAAAGAACAAAATTGATCTTCCATCTTTGTTTTAAATTTATTTCTGTCTTTAGACTCTGCTTCTGCCTTTTTATCGTTTATATTCATTTAGCCATGAATTTTTTTTAAATTCTTTCTTCAAAACTGTCCAAGTCATGCATTCTTATAGCATATACTATCTTATGAAAAAAAAAAAGATAAAAATAAAATGTATCTGAAAGAGGTACACTTCAGTTTAGCAGCTATACCAACTGCGTTTGCCAATATCCTTTACAATTGTAACTAAGCCTCAGGTAACAGATGGATAAATATAAGCGAAGGAACATTAATATCCTCATGATAATTATCTTGAAAGAAATATTCAGATAACATTCAACCTAGAACAGTTTAGAGAAAGTGTTGCTGGGAGATACCTTTTCGTATAAGAAAGAAGTGTGGAAAAACATACGTTTTATGTTATGGGAAAAATCCACTTATCTTGTTACAAGCTTCAAAGGTTGGGGGTAAAGTCAGGAAAACCGTGTTTATCTATTATGTAAAAAGGTTGAAAAAAAAAAGAAACAAAGGATGAAAAAAAACTCCATATATCTTTGGAGAGCCTGTGCAATGAGTAGTCCGTGTAAACCTTATTTTTAACACGGGGATTTCCCTTTCTAGTATTCACCTACATGTATAAAAATATTATGCTAGTAGGCACACATATTCTATATTTTACAGAAAAACAAACTGGAATCCAGTCCTGCTTGAATCTACCTGAAAGTTTGTACACCGTGTGACTCACAATAATATAGAGAGTGGTAGCCCCTAAATCCGAAACCAGATGTCTGACTTGTGTCATTGATAAAGATATCTTGACGTTGAGTCATGCCAAAAACCTGCAACCCCCCGTTGCCTGATTATATATCTTTGGACTGATATTGTATTATTATACCAGGTACATCGATAACACATGGTCGTGTGTCGAGGAGGGGAAACAGGAAAATGGAGTTTCAAAAACAGGAGTGAATGGACGTGAAAAAACTACCAAAAAAATTAATTGTGGGGCTCATGCTGAAAACACTATGGTGGTTGGTTGTTGAGAGAGAGAGAGAGAGAGAGAGAGAGAGAGAGAGAGAGAGAGAGAGAGAGAGAGATGAACATATTAAAAAATGACGAGAAGAAATATGAAATATAATATTATGCTTTCAACTAGAGGAATGAAAAGATAGCTATTTCTCCAGCCATGTAACCGTGAATGTAACTAAGTAAACGGTGATGTAAGGTACGTGCCTATGAGATTGTTCTACGCCAATAAGCACCGCCAAAATGCTGCGTTTAACAACAACAACAACAACAACAATATTGAGGAGTACGAATCGAGGCTCATTGTTTAGTATGATACTGTGTGTTATGCTAGCCTAGAACAGTAGCTGAAGCAACTCATACTGGACAGGAAACAGTAGGGTCAAATGGCAAACTTATGGGGTAGAAATAATTCCCAAGATAGCTTCACCATCTCCCTCCACTCCATCAAATGAGATTGGTATTTGCACGGTTCCAGACGTCCTAGATCTAGATATCTAGAGACATGTATCTAGCTAGATCAAGAGCTACCTTCACTAACAACGATATGGTTCCAAGAAACCACGACCGGCACCACAAAGAGGAAAGAAATTTACACGCGCGACTATGGCATCTGAAAGCATGGTAATTCGAGTGCATACATCTAGTTCCTCATTGTACATAGGCTACTACCTTGAATCTACTAATGTACCGGTATCGTCGGCGCAAGTAGCGTACTTATCAAGGTGGTTCTCTCTAGACATTCGGTTATCTGCACGAGATAAGATGGCACGAGTGCTGCATTAATTTACAGTTGAAAATGGTATACATGTACTTGAAGACGCTGCGGAAAGATGGTGTAGGAAAGTTGGATATTTCTCTCATAAAAAAAGGAAGAAAAAATAAAGGAATTTAGACATACAGTGGGACAGGCATGTAAATAGATAGATAGTCAGAGCTTAAATATAAAATACGTTATTCAATTTTGCACGAAATTTCTTCTCTCACCCCGAAAAAAAATTAAACAAAAAAAAAACTTTTTTTTTTATTCCTCAATGTTTTTCATGATTTGATTAATCAATTTAAGTGTTACATTTTTATTTATTCTCCTCCTTCTGTTTTGCTGGTGTTGTTGTTGTTGATGTTGTTATTGTTTTTGTTGTTGTTGTTGTTGTTGTTTGTATTGTTGACAAACATAACTGTACGATGAAGAGTTAAACATAGTTGACTGAGAATACTTGCCATACTTCTGCGATTGTCCGACTTTTTTTACATCATGTTTTAGCCAAAATATGCAGGAAACGCGGAGGGTGGGGGTAGCCCTTGTTTGTGTTGTGAGTGTGTGTGTTTTTAATCTGTTTAATACGTGGTTTAACACAGCAGTGGCATTTTGGTTGCTTAGCAACACCGCCGCTATGCTCATAAAGCCTACTTGGCAAATAAAACCTTCGTCCGCCAAATCTAAAAGCAAATCTGAAATACAAAAATGACTTCACATAACAACTCAGAAAATAACAGTATTATGGAATGTTATACATTAACAATAAACAACAATAATACAGCTTATAAGTAATTTGTAGGGCCGTTTTTTGGGGTTGGGTTTTTTTTTTTAATCTAAAGGTCAAACCTGTCTATCAAGGAAGTGAAAGACTTTTGCGCATCAAGCCTACATAATGACGTATAATCCGTCAAGCTCAACAAAGAGCCTATAACAATGTTGTACACCACTCAACAGAAAATAGAACGCCATAATTATTAGGACATCTTTTTAGCATCGCATGTTATCTTAGATGTTATGGGCGTTGGCGCTTTGAAGTCCAGTTGTGAGCCTAACTATACATACAAGTACAAAACAGGCTTTTCAAGTCTGGTTCTTGTAATAACTACAGGGGATTGAGGAAAAGGATTTTCAGCAGTTTGACAGGATCTGCTTGAGTGTATTACACGTTAAGCATTGAGCTAAGCGGTGCCTAATGGCTGATTGTTCTCAACTCAAAGCGAAGAATAACCTTAACGATCAAAATATGAAAAACAGAGGAGAAAGCAACGTTATTCTTACAGTTCTGGTTATTTTTAACTGTACTCAGAATTTTATGAGTTGTCTGCAAAATCTCTAAGTAATTAAAAACAAAAACAAAAAAAACGTTCCTATTCTTTCTTCTTTCTTTGCTAAAAACCATAAGGAACTATAAGTATTCAGTTTCATTTTTCTTTTTCAATTTAATTTTTCTTGACTACTATCTTTCTTTTTCTATCTGTATTCCCCCTCTTTCCCACTTTCTCTTCCTTTCTCCTCCCCCCCCCCTCTCTCTCTCTCTCTCTCTCTCTCTCTCTCTCTCTCTCTCGTGGAATGTAAACATCCATTCTCTCTAACCCACGGGTCATCTGTTCAAATCAGGTTCCGGTGGTTTGTCTCACTCTCTATTTAACCATCTAAAGGTCAGAACAGTTTTGCTTACACTCTCAGGGGCGACCTGCGCAAATTGTAGGGCGTTCGTCTCGAATCGGGAGGTTCAATGTTCAAAACCCAACATCCAAAAATGTTTTATGTCAGATATCGTACCTTAATGGTGGGTTCGGTATTAATATAATGTGACTGGCTGACACTGGTGCTTTGGTCTCCCCGCACTGCCTCTGTGTCAGCGTGGCGGCACGTAAAATTGTCAGATATTAGACTTGAAGCCCGTCCACAATATACCCATAACAGTGCTGAGTTTGCACATAAAACAATCATCTCAAATCAACTCAACCCTCTGTTTAACCCTTTAAAGGTCAGCAAGCTACGCTCGCACGTCCAAGGTGTTTGTGTTGAAGAAAATCTTGATAAAAAGCTTTTATGATTGTGTATCTAACAATTTCATGTTCTGCCACACAGAGACAGTGCGGGGATACCATGACTCCTGTGTCAGCCGGGCACATTATGATTGTATCTAAGTATCGGGCTTTTACGAATTTACTCAATGCTGCATTCAGTTGTGAGCCATTATTGTCTGTCGAACGTGTGGCAGTATATAATGATTTTATGCTATGTTTGTTTGAAGGTAGTGTGTTTCTGGCTTTGTAAAGTTCCACTATTCACTTTCCCCCTCTCACTTTTACTCTCTTTGAATGCATGACCTGTTTGTCTATCACATTTTCTCCACATGTCTCTCTTTCTATCTCGCTCTGTCTCTTTATCTCTCTCCCTATCTCTCTTTATTTATCTGAGCTGTGTTTCTATCACTTTGTCTCTCTGTATTATCATTTCTGTTCTGCCTCTGTCTGTCTGTCTGTCTGTCTGTCTGTCTGTCCAGGGAAACTCAATGACTGTTTTTGTGTTATTCCCTTTCTTTCTCTTTATATCCACTTTTTATCT